>OY821761.1:10839901-11122401 GCA_963682095.1 Potentilla sterilis
ATCTGCTTGGCAACTGAAGTCCTTGAATCAAAGGCTTCGTACTCTTTGGTAGATATGACACAAACCTCTTCTGGTGGAACATCGTATGCAATATTGGGAAAATCCTTCTTCCCATAGAGATCAGCAACATCTTGAACAGTTTTGTTGATTTCCTGCTTAAATGATGACGAGCCATTGGATTAGGACAGAAGCCATTGAGACACTTGATCTTTGCTTGACGTTCAGCTTTCAAGAGATCTTTGGCCTCTCCCGTGGTCTTATTCACAGCACTTAGCCAATTGGATACAAGGTTTCAACTTTTCTTCCTGTTCTTTCTTCTTCAGCAATCTTGTGCTCTAAACTTTCTCTTGCAGCATCTAAGTCGGTGACTTGACTTTGCAGTGCGTTGAGGTTCTTGTTGTAGTTGAATACATATCCCACCTGGCGTCCAACCGGTTTAATTGCATACTCAGCAATCTTTCCGACAATCCCAGTACCAATACCACATAGACATTCCATAACTGTCAAAAAAAGTAAAACAAAACATATTAATCAAATATGAAGGTCTGTTGTGTCCTCCCTAACCGAAATGAAAGTCAGCTGATCGATCAAGAACAACTAGATCCAAGTCATCCAACAAGTATGGCTCTGGTCATGATCTTCTTCTTTATAAAGTTAGAGGATGTTGATAGTGATAACAGTTTGTATCAAATAGATGTATCTGCTAATGCTAATCTTGTGACATACTGTTGTGAGATAGAGCTAAATGTTATTATCGTTTAAGACGTATCACATCTGTACTTCAAATTGACTCAAGTAACATGGAATGTGAGATTATTACTCTTTCCCCGTATCAAATTGAAGATGTACGTCCTTCAAATTGTACAGGGAAAGCTTATGCAATTGTACAGGAAAAGCTTGTGAAATTCTTGCATAAGGCACCCGTATAACCTACGTGTTTTATAGGAGCTGACCAATCAATATTTTGCTTTTCACTAAATAAATGAAAGGAATAAAATTCGCACTTATCATTTTACAAAACACACTCCCTCCAGTTATTTTGGTAGGAATTTATATCTTTGTTTCCTTCTCAGCAAATCAATTTTTTTCCACAGGGATCGTGATGTCTTTCTATGGGATCGCGGGTCTCTTTATTAGCTCCTACTTGTGGTGCACAATTTCGTGGAATGTAGGTAGTGGTTATGATCGATTTGATATAAAAGAGGGCATAGTGTGTATTTTTCGTTGGGGATTTTCTAGAAAAAACCGTCGCATATTCCTGCAATTCCTTATGAAAGATATTCAGTCTATCAGAATAGAAAATAATCTTTTTTTTTAGTTAAGACATTTAGAAAAATGAGGATATTTTTTTCAACAGTGCACCCCTAATTTTAAATGTATCTTTTCATCAGTTATTTAAGTTAATTTTACTTATTTTCTTAATTAAAACTAGTATATCAACTATGATCCACAGTTCCACACTCTACGTGTAGAGAGAGGAAAGTAAATTTGTTCCCCACACCCTTAGGGGTGGGTTTGGTGCAGCTGAGCTTTTAAGTAAAAGCTGACTTATACTTATAAGTATAAGGTAGGTGAGAGCAGCTTCTCCTTTTCTATTGAAAATGACCCTTACTTTTTCAAAAAGCTACTGACATGTTGTGTTACCAAACACAAAATTGACTTATACTTATAAGCAGAGGAGCTTATAAGCTCCCCCAAACGCACCACCCACCTATATTAAAGACATGTCTATATCAACCTAACCACTCCAATCATATTTTTTTTAACAAAGTAATAAATTAAACAGAATTTAAAGTTTCAGGATTTAGAGTTTAGAGTTTTAAGGGCCAGGATGATTGACAAGAACTCATAGACTCTAAAACTTATATATCATCATTTTTGCTAATTCATGATTAACAAGAAATTAGCAAAAATGACTGATAAGGCAAAAAAAATTTATTTTATTTTTATACTAAACTAAATATTCTGAGAAATACTTAGAGAAATAATAAAAGTAAAATTGAATGATGTTCACTAGGCTGTATTGACGAAATGGGCAAAGTGGTAAAAACACTATTACTTAGAAAGTTGATTATGAGGTCATAAGTTTAAGTCACAACAAGGGGATAATTAAGGTATGAAACTCTTACATCCTCCTTAAAAAAAGTTATATATATTCACCGGGCAGTTGTAAGTAACCACATGTGCGCATTGGAGACTTAGAAATTCTTACCCGCCCAAAAAACTGTAAGATTGTTCCCACCAACCCAAAACTAACATATTACTATAACTTTTATGTTTAAACTATCTATCTCTCTCTCTCACCCGACCTCGCCGACGATAACGTTGCCTGACCTCGACGATGATATCGACCTAGATTGAATTAGGAAAGTTTAATCTGGGTTTAGAGATCGCCAACTCCAATCTACCCGAATTTCAAAGCCATCATATTTGATTCAGTTCATACCGACGACGGCGCCGACTTCAGTTTGTAGTGTGAGCCACCAGGGACGGAGCCAAGATTTCAAAACTGTCTGGGCTAAAATTTTCTCTGATAATTTTTTTTTAAATATATGAAAAATAATACTTACGCAATCCAAATCATATAATGAAATTAAGCATACTCCATTACTACATATACAAAAAATGATTTAAATGTCAATCCGACTACCTAATCTTAAGTTTTACTTTACAAGTTTTTGTAGCAAATTCATCCATAATTGACTCATTGTCAACACTATCAGCAAATTTTCTTTCAATATGAACCAACATGCAATCATCAAGAAACTCTACTTCTATCTTGTTTCGGAGTCGATTCTTAATAATTCTCATAGCTGAAAATGCTCGTTATGTCGATGTTGTAGAGACGGGAAGAGTTAATACCAATCGATGCTAGCAATCTATGAATCAAATGGTAGTCTTCTGCTAATCTTGTTTCAACCAATTTCATACATAATTCTGAAAGACTAGGAATATTCTGAAGCTCAGGACGACTATGAATATCTTCAGCATAAAATGTCAATTGCAAATCTAAAGTGTGCAACTCAGCAGAGGTAAAATCTTGAGGATAAAACTTTTCAGCAAGATTGCAAATAGCATCCTTCTTGAAAGACTTAAAATCATTACGGAGATTTAAAACTGCACTAAGAGTGAGAAGTTCATTTGATTGCTCTGGAAATCTATCATCTAACTCCCTCAACTGTTTGTCTATAACAACATTAAAAACATCAAAATGATAGTGGTCTATATTTGTATAGATTATATATTTGACTTTCTTTAAAAATAAAAATTATGGGCTACTGCTGCATATTTGCTTATTATATGCTATATATATTCCTATTCTATTTGTACTGAAAAAAAAAAAAAAAAAAAGTCTCTGGGCTACAGCCCAGAGAGCTAACCACCATCATCCGTCCCTGTGAGCCACAACCGCAGCCATTATGTGGTTGAAAGGTGCATTAGGGGTGAGATTTGCTGCTTGCTAAAGCTTTCGTTTGATTTTTGTGGTGTGAGATCCGGTGCTTTCTGATTTTCATGACGGTTTAAGCTATAGAGAATCTGAGGCTGAGATCTATGGGTTTCTAGGCAGGTTGGGATTGCTATAAAAAGCTGGAGATTGAGATGTTGTTCTTGGCTATGTTTAATGTGTAAGAAACAATGGCCTCCACCTTGATTTCTCCCTGCTTTGTGCAATAAGATTTAGAATATGAAGATGAATGTTATTGTTGCTACAATAAGAAGGCAAAATCTGGGATTATATTGGTGGTCTATTGGGGGATAATAGAGTTCTATTGAGGGCAGTAAGTAGTCTATTGGGAGCAAGGACTAAAATTTCGATGATCACGGAAATTTCGAAGGTCAAAAAAATTGAAATTTCGATGGAAATTTCGAGGAAATATCGATAGCAGAAAAAAATTGATAAAATTGACGGAAATTTTAAGAAATACATGGAAATTCTAAATGAAACTTTCTGAGATGTTTATTTAATCTATTATCTATCATATTTCATAAGAAAATCTTATATGGACATTGGTCTATAATGAGTTGTAGTGATATAAGGTGAAATATATAAACGCTAAATCGTTGAAAATTCTAATAAAAATATATACTAACGTCTAATTTTTTTTTTGATGGCTGGGAACCCAAAGGGAGGCTAGGCCATCACGCCTTATACACATATAATACATTGAACATGACATTACATGAATAATTTAGAACCACATAGAAGATCTATGCGGTACAAAATCTTCAGTATCCTGACTATCCTCATCATCTCTTTGTATAGAGCCTTGAGTGTATTGTGAAGAATAATCATTAAATGATACATCTCCTTTGTAGTTTTGCATGTATTGACTTACATGCCAACTATATAGACCAATTTGGTTTGATTTAATAACCAAAACAAATGGTTTAATTTTTGATAGGACATAATTTGTCATTTTCATTTTTTTCGGATTTCAGTAAACATATTATATAACTAATAAGATGAAGAGATTGAACAAGAAATGAGTTTAGCTCAATTGGCAAACTCATTAAACTTATCATGTAAGCTGAGAGGTGAGGGGTTCGAATCTCACTTCACCCCCAAATTTGTGGGTTTTTAGCAGGCCGACATGTCAGTTGAATTTCGAAAATATCGCGATATTTTCGCAATCTTTATCCCACCAGAAAAGGAAAGATTGTGGAGGAAATATCGGGATCCCAAAAAAACGAAATTTTCGCCGATATTTCGGCGAAAAAATCGAAATTTTAGTCCTTGATTGGGAGACAGTGTGGTTCTATTGGGGGATAGTAAGGTTTTATTGAGGGGCAATATGTGGTCTATTGGGGGGGGGGGGCAGTATGGTTCTATTAGGGTGCAATAGGGGGTATGGTTTTACTGGGATTTGAGGACGGTCAACGATTAACAGTCAACTGGCAACCGTCGTCGACAGCCGGAATCCGATCACTCTTCAGTCTCAGTCACCGATCGACAGTTAACAGTCAACGGTAAATAGTGAACCATTTATTACCCTAATATAAGTCTATTTTGGATTTAATTAATTATTTAAGGTATAATCGTCATTTTTTTTCTCTTTTTTGAGCTGATGAAAATTTTTCTAATTTTATTTTGCTAATGAAAATAAAAGTTTTAAAATGTGGGCTTGTGGTCTGTCACAACCAAACCGGGTTACGACTAATGTGGTGGATTAAATTGAAATTTTGTCAAATTTTTTTTTTTTTTTAACTAAGGAAACTGAAATGACACTCTTTTGTCCAAAGCTAACAGCTATAACAATTGGAATATACAACTATGATTATACAGTAGAGAACTTGTATACATAGCTACTTCTGTCACAACTAAACCGGGATTATGACTAATGTAGTGGACAAAATTTCAATTTAATCCACCATATTAGTAATAACCCCGGTTTGGTTGTGACATGGTCATTGACCCTAGTAAAATCACTTAAAATCATAGGATTTACTGAGTAAACAAAAAATAGTTTAAATGTACTAATAAATTATGAGTGGTGCTATGAACACTCAAAATCTCTATTCACACACCCCATGTATTTTTTTTATGAAGGATAATGTTACTAACACACTCTTTTTCTCTATTCACACACGTAATTCAAAGAATAGATTTTTTTTTTTTTTTGAGAAACCAAATAATAAAATACTTGATAGGGTGTGAGAATAGAGATTTTGAGTGTGTTAATAACATCACTTTAAATTATTACATGTATTTTTTTTATATGCATAAATTACATGTAATTACTTAAAATAAATTAGCTTCGTCATTTTGCTCTGGAGTGCTATGGCTAAAATATAAAATGGAGAGCCACTTAAGAGTCTAGTGCATACAGTTGTTATAATCGATACAAAGCTAAACAACTCTTCAAAATAGCTAATAATGTATATGAAAAACAACAACAAAAAATATAGGTTACACCCCTCCATTGCAGTGTGCAATTATTTTCGGATTTATTTTTCTTCTAAAAATCTCTTAATTAATGTACAACACCCTAAAAAAGGTAAGGCTAGGGTCTGTTGATGTATAATATGCATCAACTTCATCCTAAAGTTGTAAAACTACAGTATAACTTATTTAAATGAATAATGTTGAGACCATGGAAAATTATTACATTAGAGGGTTATTATTGATAAATCATTTACCAATAAATGAATATATATTACTTTATAAATTTTTATTTTATTATTTCTAGTTGAATTACATAATCTAATCTGCTTTGACTAAGTTGTCTATTTCTATATCTCGATTCTTAATCCTATTAAATTTATTTAATTACTTTTCAATTTTTGTACAATGAGGTGCCTATATGTAATTATGTAACTTCAAAAATGGTAACTTGCTACAAAATGAGAATACATATACCGTATCTGATAAATGTGTCTACTGGATAATTAAAAATGAAGTTCAATTTGGTTCACATACAAGGAAAAAACAAAGTACTATAAAATAATACTTTAAGAAATAACTAAATTAAGAAATAATAAATTGTTAATATTTCCTTAATTTGTACAATATATCTTATTTACCAATTTTCTATGTATTTCATCTATTATTAGTATTTTTTGTGATATTTTTAATTTTTTAATATTTATTTTATTAATTATTACTTATATATATTCACTGGGACTAAAAGGAAGTCCAAAAAATATTATTATCTTATGCATTTAGCGAAGTTCCTTGTAATATACACTAGTCCCATATCGGGACCGGAGAAAATTATTATTTAATTGAGGTTATTAATTTATCAAACATTCATTTATCAAGGTTTAACTGTAGTCCTCAAAATAGTAGTATTAGTGCACGTTTAGTACCCAGGACTTTGTTAGACCTCCTTATTTCTTAGGAAAAGTGACCATTTGATACTAATTTGATGGTCTCTTTGCCCATTTGAACAATCACTCTAGAATATTGCCCATTTGAACAAATGGTAACCGCTATGTTGGCCATTATTAGGGAGTTATAAACTATATATATAATTTATTAACTCTCAGTAACCCCTATTAATAAATTACTGATCCGTTAATAATAAATTTTTTACTCTAAATAATTCTCTACTGACTCTCAATAATTCTCAATAATATATTATTGTTGCTAGGCGTGGATCTAGGTGGTAGGCTTTTCTAGACGAAAATTTTGATAATGCATTAAAATGCACATGTGCTACAAATCTTTTTAACTCTGCTTGAGCATTGAGTTATGAAATATGGAGTCCTTAGTTCTTCTAAAAAACTAAACAAGCTCTCTTAGTTCTTCCATTAAGAGATCCTTTTTTTGTTCTAAAAAGGGATAGCAAAATATCATTGAATGTCTGAGATTAAATCAAACAATTCAATACTTTCTGACAAACCTGAACCGGTGGAGATCATTAAAAATAAATCAACCTTTTGAATGCCTTAGCTTAATGATCACCAAATCTTCTGAAAGTTTGTAGAGATGATATACTCATATAGCTCTACAAATTGAACGGTGAAGATGTGGTTTGGTGATCGAAAAGTTTATCAAATGATCTATCTCTTTTTTAGAAAAAAAAAAAAGATCCCTCATTAGAAGGGCATTGTGTTGTGTGTGTGTGTGTGTATATATATATATATATATATTATATGAAAAAGATCAACAGAATAATAGAGAAAATAAAGAAAGGAAATTGAAAAAGGGTTTACCTTAATTAGCTTAAATTTTCTTGTGAAGTTGTAATGACCCCTATGAACGAACGTATAGATACTTCTTCAAATTCTCCGCTTAACGTATAGAATACAAATGAAAATCCTCATCTGTGAAAACACACAAAGACAAAGGTAAACAAAAGATGAAGGTGTACATAAATTTAAAACAATACCAGAAGTTTTTTGAAATAAAGACAAAATATACCTTTTTATTTCCCTTTCTTTGGGGTTTTTGAGTGTAAAATGTACGTAGAGCAATAATCAAAGTAAATCTGGAAGAAGTAAGATAGGTAGCCAAAAGTGTGCAGGCTTGGGGAGACTATGAAAACAGAGGACGAAACTCGTTCTTTCGGTTTAGATAACAAAGCAAGTGACCGCGCATGCACTGGAGGCTTTAATCAGTGAGATGGCTTGGCTGACAGAACAAAAACTACGTCCAGATCGATTATATATAGAATGAGAACAAGCACGAAAGAATTTTCTGTGAAGTTATATAGATAGTCAACTTTCGAACAGTTGGAAGAAATGGATCCAAGCCCGGTCTTTGTTTATAAAAATGGAAACTTCAAAATTCACGTCACATGGTTTGCTCAGTTGCTTAGTTGCTTGCACCTAATCTTGCGGGGATATGATACTTAATGGCTATATTATATGGTAGAATGCTATTTCTGCTGTTTTGCAGTAGTTGACTTCACTCTCAGTAATGAACTTTATAATTGAAATTAAAAAGTGAATGTTCATCCACATGGTTCAGAAGATAAATTAGCATAAAACCTCGACTTGGTATGAGGAGGACTTAATTTGATATCATTGATGATGCGTGTAATTGATCAGCACTTCAGCAGTATTGTGTGTATGCTAATGAGTAGTTTCGAGCTTCAGTGTTCTTTACCAAGTTGCTAGCTGGTTATTAATACTAACACGTTGGTTTTTAAAAAACACAGCTTGATAATGGAGGAAAATTTCAGTTTGAACTTTTTAAAATTTTTTTTTTTAGAGAAAGAATTTCAGTTTGAACTCTGATGTTGCTAAATGAAAAATCTACTTTCTTGTTTTACCTATGTTGTTTAAAAAAAAATAAAAAAAATATAAGGGTTTCACTCACACCTATCACTTTATCGTGATGCGAACTAATGACCAAATAACCTACTTCGTAAGTAATGATACAATTTCCTTTGAATAACGCCAAAAGTCATTTATATTGTTTATATCTGCAAATTAATTGCCTTTTTGTTTTTAGGAATTAATTGAGAAAGAAAGTCTTATATATAGTTTACTGAAATTAAGCTTAATTAGCTGCCATTATCACATGCATTCTATGATTTTCTTCCGTAATCACCTACAAGCTGCTTCAATTGTTAAGTAAATCATACCATTTGCTTTTAAATACAGAGTAGATAGCTAGCTTGGCTAATTTAATATATAACTTTCAATTCTTTTTTACAGCAACCCACATTTTGAAAATAAGAAGAGTGTTACAGCGGGGAACATCAAGTTGAGACTCTAAAAATTAGAATTTAAAAGAATAATAGTATAACATTATAAACAATTCATATATTAGTTAATTGTATCACGATATTTGATTTATTATTTTTTAAATTTTTCTAGAGTCTAGATCTTGGGAACACAACAGTGTTTTTATAAATTATAACAAACATATTGAGACAGAAGTGAGGTTAGCCTTCCACCAAATTCGGAGCTCACCAAAAGTAATTCCAAACATGCTCGTATTGGCAGACGATCTCTGACGAGCAAATACCACAACTGTGGATCCATCAACCGATACCAAGACCAAAATTAGTGGCCACAACCACCAATTGTGGCGAGGAGCACCATAAAAGGATTCTGATTCGAGTACCAAACTTTGCTGCGCCACACACAACACCTTTATCTGCCAAGGATCGAAACCCTCTCCTTCTCAGTTCTCACCATGTCGAATGAGCTCGGACATCACGCCTCTAAGTCACCATCACCAACGCATGTCGCTGCCATACACTACGACCAGGAAACAAATACAGTGTTAATATTTGTATAAGTTAAAAAGTTGAACTCGGATCAAACTCAAAACTCAAATATATTATTATGAGGACTAACTTTACAGTTTTAGTACTCTATGATTTGCATCATTTTTTTTTCCTTCATTTTCCACTTAGTCCTTGTTGTTATTAGGAGCTAACATTCAAATAATCACAAATTCATAAGAAGATTAAAATGGTAATAGATCGAGTAAATTCCATAGCAGCAAGCAGCAAACAGCAAACAGCAAGTCACTGGTATTTGACACAATCATAGTTCTGAAGCAAGTGACTGCATACTAAAATTCCTCATAAGATACTCAATTTTTTCATTTTTTTTTAAGTAGGGCCAAAACAGCAGTTCATAAGACATAACCATTAAAGAAATTACAGAATACAGGGGGGACATAGAGCCTAAACCTAAAAATACAGTAAAACCTCGATAAATTAATAACCTCGCTAAATTAATATTGTTTGCCCCCGACTCGGAAACAACGTGCTAAATTAATAGTATAATTAATAATTCTTAATACATGAAATTAATTTTACATTTTTGAGAGCTTAATGATTTATTACTTGAAATAATTTACTCATTTATGCCGGCTTTTTGTGGGCAAATGCATAATATCTTATGAATTATGTATGTTATTATCAATTTTTTACGCATATTGAGATGAGAAACTACTGTTAAGTATACGATGAGTTGTTTAACTATATATAATTTTGTTAATTATAAAAAGTTTCTATTGATTTAAAATTAATCGATTAATTAATAATTCATTATATTAATAAATTTTATCGGTCCCGAGACTATTGATTTATCAAAATTCTATTGTACAACAATTTAAAAGAGAAAGCTTTGATTCACAATAGGAATCTCAACTAAACAAATGATGTAATCTATCAAATACCAATAAACAAAGAGTGCAATATCAACAACTCCATTTGCTTTACAATTTTGGCGACGTATCAGGAAAATAATGCTCACTCAAAACCATAAATTTCTACTCTAAGTAGTTCCCCACTAGTTGCCACTGAACATAAAATCCGGTGACCTTAGACTTCATCCTGCTATTAGGAGGCAGCAATCAATTGACAATATATGCAAGGTACTTGCCACCGTCCTAGAGCAGACAAAACACACAAGGTGCTTAATCCGAGACAATGCCCACCTCTATTTTTCAAGAACTTGAAATAAACTAAAGCAATAAAATAACATTTGCATAAAACACAAATATTGAAACTTTGGATACGACCAAGCTCAATTTATTCGCAAGCAGATCCCAACCGCCGCCAACCAGAATCTACACCGGGGTGACCAACGTACGGCGTCATCCTGCCATTAGGAGGCAGCAATCAATTGACAATGCAAGGTACTTGCCTCCGTCCTAGAGCAGACAAAACACACAAGGTGCTTAATCTGAGACAATGCCCACCTCTATTTCTCAAGAACTTGAAATAAACTAAAGCAATAAAATAAAATTTGCATAAAACACAAATATTGAAACTTTGGATACGACCCAAGCTCAATTTATTCGTAAGCAGATCCCAACCGCCGCCAACCAGAATCTACACTGGGGTGACCCACGTACGGTGGTCTCTATCTCGACTGTCACCATCTACTAAGAAATTAAAACAACTAAATAACCAACTAAAAATAAATACCCACCAAAGAAAACCAAGTAGCCTGGATAACCAAAATCTAATTTGAATGCATTAAGAGTCGAGACACCGCAACTTAGCCTGGAGAACCTTAGGCGTCTCACCGCCCGCGACAACTATTGTGACGACCTAACCTGACCTGGCTAGAGAAGCTAGCAAGTAGGTAGGTCATACATTCCACATTGTCCGGGGGGGGGGGGGGGGGGATGTCGTGCTTATATGTGCAGAGTCATCTTCTTACATTGAGACGCTTTTTAGGGTAAAACCTATATAAAAAAAAACCGTATGGGCCGATGGGCATAAAGCAAACAATATCTCAAATGTGTGGACTTGGCTGTTATTGAAAGTATATCTTAGCTTGTCCCCGGCTGGAAGTGTGCCGACGCGAACGTCGAATCCCTAAGGGGGTTGGATTGTGAAACCTGACCTAACGTGACTAAAAAAACTAGCAAGTATGTAGGTCATGCATTCACATCACCTATGAGAAAGTGGATGTTGTGCTTATATGTGCAGCGTCAGCTCCTTACACTAGATATGTTCTAGAGGGAAGGCTCTAAGAACAAATCAGTGCGGACCTGTGGGGTGCCAGTTTAGCATGTGGGACCCAGAGCGAACAATATCTAACTGTGAGTGGGCGGGTGCTTCGAGGGCACTGGCAGCTACTCTAGGAGATGCGTTTTGGGGTGAAGCCTCAATAGCAAAACTGTGCGGACTAGTGGGTTCAAAGCGGACAATATCTTAAGTGTGTGGACTGAGTTATTACTGCTATGTCCTCCATATCCTTGGGGTGAAACCTCAAGGAAAAAATCGTAATGGTCGGTGCCCAAAGTGGATAATATTTCAATTATATGGACTGGGCTGTTACAGATGGAATCAGAGTTTGTCCCCGGGTGGAAGTGTGCCAAAGTGGACGTCGGACCCCTAAGGGGGTGAATTATGATGATTTAACCTAACCTGGTTAGAGAAGCTAGCAGGTAGGAAAGTGAATGTTGTGTTTATATGTGCAGAGTTAGCTCTTTACATTGAAACGCATTCTAGGGGGAAGGCCCTAGGAACAAATCTGTCCGGACCTGTGGAGTGACAGTTTGACATGTAGGCCTAGAGTAGCCAATATCTAGTTGTGAGTGGGCATGTGCTTGTAGGGCACTAGCAGCTACTCCAGAAGACGTGTTTTGGGGTGCAACCTCAAGAGCATAATCGGGCGGGCTAGTGGTTTCAAAACGGACAATATCTTAAGAGTGTGGACTGAGCTATTACAACCATGTCCTCCATATCCCTTGGGTGAAACCACAAAAGCAAAACCGTGCGGGCCACTAAGCCCAAAGCAAACAATATCTCAAATGGGTGGACTGAGCTATTATAGCTACTAGGTGTGGGGCCCGCGCGCGAGGCGCGGGTGGCAGCGGTGAAAAGTGTAAAACCAAGAAAAAAGAAAGTTAAAATTACGATTTATGTCAGCTAATAGGGTATTTATGTGATTCTGATGAGGGCAATCTATAATTATAAATGTAGATTTTTTTAAGCATTTATTAGCACAGACAGTGTATATGTTTCACAGTTATATTACATATTAGAGGTTTATGCTGTTATAGATTTGGCTCGCGTGTTGTTGCGAGCTTATACCGCCATGATTTATTTGAAATTGATTAAAAGAACAGAAACAATTTAAATAGTTTGCTAGTCATGTTAATAGCAATATAAGTACATAAAAAAGACAAATAAGTTTGATAGGACATTCGTTAATGTTTTAATATTTTTGAGCAAAGTATCAGACGCAAAGAGGGTTAATTTAAAAGCAGCCTAATTTTTTTGATAAAAAAAAAATTACATGATTTGAAGTGAGGACTTGTTGATCAAGCTGATTTATATTAAATAGTAAGATAACATTGATTAAGTAATAGAGTAAGTGGAAGATGCTAGCAATTAAAAGTGAAGAGATACACTCTGCCTATGTTGAACTATTTTTTGAATTTTATCTTAATTTTTTCATAGCAAAGATTAATACAGATGAGACATATTATATGATGAAGCTATAGTAAGCATACGTAGAGCAATAAAGGACGACCTAACTAAATCTAATTTTGTATAGGGCGAACATAAATTCCCAAGCAATCTTTCAAACAAAGGGCACTATCGGTGATAGGTTCAAAGAAGGACGGGTTCAAAGACGGAAATTCAAAATAAAAAGAATCTTAATCAATTTCTTGAACTAAGATCAAACATATGCGCATAGTCATCTATATTAAAGAAAAAAATAAAATGAAGAATAGAGGCTAGAAACCTGATAATCCCCTCACCGTCTCCACACATATACATGACCATCTCCATCTTCATATATATATATATATATATATATATGAAACCATTTGTATATAACTTGTTTCACAAAAAAAAAAAAGGGATGCATGACTGTTTATAGCTTCTTATTGTTATACAATGGTTCACCATATCTATACATGACCAAAATCAAAGTAGTGATGTATGGTTAAAGCATGGTTGAAATAATGCACACCATAATTGAAAGCGCAATCCATGTTCAAGTACCAAGATCAGAAACAAATATCAAACATATAGAGCTAAATAACAATAAACAAAAAATAAATTGAGAATTGATGGGAATCCAATCAAAAGGAGAAAAATCAGAGAACTCATTCCATATATACACAAATGACCTATCAGAAAGAAATATAACCAATAACTAAAAAAATTCTAAAAGTATGATTCAATTACAACAGTAAATGCAACACGCATGAATGAGACCCACCTCTGAATAAGAAAACGTTGAGGCGATTTGATAGAAATGATCCAATCGATTGTGATCCAAAACGATGTTGCAAGAGTAGTTGGTATCGAGTAATCATTGGTTTTGATTATGAGTCAGGTTGAGGACTTTGATTGAGCTAATTTGAGTTGGTGAATTACTAAGCGATGAGTTGATGAGAAGTAAGTCAGTGATGATCAAGCTTTAGCATTAGATGAGAAGGAGGGAGAGATCCAAGAGAATCAGGAGTCAGGCAAAGTTTGCTTGAAAATGAGAGAGCGATTGACCGATTTTGACGTTAGAGAAGAAAAGAGTCCGATTTGGAAAAAAAAAAAAAATTCGAGCTGCTTCGTACGCGGATGAATAAGATCCAAAAGAATGAATAGTAAGAGGTTGTGGAACATCAAATAGGGCCAAACAAACTCACTTTTTAGCTTTACTTTGGTTGATATAGAGTTGCTCTAATTGTAATGTGTTGTGACTTGTAAGTCATATTCAAACTGGTCAAATGAAGGGAAAATTGGATCATGCCTAAAATGAGGAGAAAAAATCTATGAAAAAAAATTATAAATTCAAAACTTGTCACCATGAAAAGTTGTCCTAACAAAAGCTTTAGTCTAACTTAAGATCAGAATATCATCTATTGTGTAGCGATGAATGATCGAGCTTATAATTTGAGAGACGCTTGCGTGATTGAACAAAAAAATTTGACCTCTACATTCATATTCTATTTAACAAATCTATCAACCACTACATAGAAGAAAGATGTAACCAAGAATGAATGGCTTTTAAAGACATGTGCAAACATCAAGCTGCATTTGATTTCGAAAATGATTTTTCTGACCGCAAAAACTATACACACACTATGAGCTATTCACATGGCATAATTGATAAAAATAAAAACACAAAGTAAAAATCTAAATACCAAACACAACATGCAGTATGCATACGACAAACTAAGAAAGAAATTAGAAATTTTTTAGTACGGGAAGTGGAACGCCACCTAGACAAAATTAAACAAAAGGTTTGATTAAGTCATGGTTTAGAGCCAGACCCAATTAAATCACACCCAAATTGACAAACTCTATCGATGATTCAGTTGACATGCAGATGAACATTGGACTGATCCGGCAATTAAAGAACTTTTTATAAAACAATGAATACAGTGTCAGCCATTGAGATAGTACCATCGCCTACAACAAATATATAGCAACCAACTGTAAACATTTACTCAATTTGATATGCACAGAGAACCATAATGGAAGACACATCGAGTAAGTGAGGCACCAAATAGGCAAATACCAGAATACGAAACTGTACCAGTGCAACCAAATTGATCTGTGTATAGACATTAATCTAATTGAAGACATGGTATGCCTTTGTGTAGACGCATGAAGTAACCACGCTAATCGAAACCAAATTGATAAAAGGAGACCCAGAGGCAGCAATACACACCCAAATCAAAATCCAAAAATAAAGATTCAAAGAATAAAATTTAAAATCCAAGAAAAATCCAACAGAATGCAAACCCAAATAATGACCAAATGCACCAAATCCCTCAACCAGATAATAAGCAAATTCATATTGTCATAGACAGGACATAATATTAGAGATTATAAATTCAACATACATTGCATTATCATCTACTTAGGCATAAGAAGTTTTAAGATAGCAGTTTTTTCATACAAAATACATCTCATCTTCAGGAAAAGCCAACTTCGATCTCTCTTCAGCTCAACCTTCCTGGGATCCACCTGTGAAGATTGATTTACAAAAATGACCAAATCATTACACCTCATCAATTTGATAAACGCATATGAAATGGAGCGGTTTGTGGAGGCAAAACTATATGGTTGAAACAAAGAACTAATAACAGTGAAAAACAATTTTGTTTTAGATTCATTCAAAGAATGGAGCAACAATTTGACTAAATAAATCAGTAACTATGAACACAAACATGAGCACTTTTGTCATCGAATTGTAGATATATTATGACCGTGAATGTACTATGTATAGGAGATACAACTCTGAAAATTAGACTGTGATGCCCAATATTTATGAGGTCTAGTGCAGTTTTAGCATATGCTGTGCATTAATAAAAGCGCTGGTAGTAATACTATCATCAGTATTGGCAGCTGTTTTTAAGGACATTCTAATGTTTAGAATACATGGAAAAAATTTAAGGACACAGAAAATAAAAATTTAATTTGGTTATACTTTAAAGGAAAAATGTAAAGGATACATGGACCACTAAATGGAATGTAATTGAATGTCGCCAATGAAATGTTGTATTTTGTGATGAGTTAGAATCCAGTGTACCTGAAATCATGCCGATTAGCTTTGCAAGTTCACCACTGATCTTGGTCATTTGTAGCATAATATTGGCGAGGCCAGCACAGATAGCGGTTTTGCTGCCATCTTCTTCTCTTTTAGGTTCCTTTGGAGATTTCATAATAGCCAGTCCTTCTTCCAGGTGCATCTCCTGCTGTGTTTCTGGTTGTTGGTCATGGATTTCAATTGCTTGCTGCACCTCTTCTTCTTGGATATCTGTTGCTATCTCTGGTCCTTGCTGTGGTGTCTCTTGGGTTTGCTTTTGCAAGTCCGGTTGGCGTTGGTCAATTTCTGCTGAGAGCTGTTCTTCTGGTTTTTCCATGGCTTTTTTGAGTTGCTCTTGTTCCCATATTAGCCTACATGGAAATGTCATCAGTGATAGGCGAACAAATGAAAATAAAAAAGTGTTTGATGTCAGAAATAAGACCTTTTTGTAGGATTTCTGGGCTTGTTTTTAGGCCAACCAGATCTGGCTTTCTTTGTCTTTGCTTGACAGCCACCGTGGTCCTCTTCTGAGTCTCTACAAATGAAAACATGAGGCAAAGTTAATCAGTGAGTGGAGACTGTTCACACAGATGGGTAGAAGGACAGTAAAAGTATTTAGAACAGAAACACATGAATAATAATATATTTTTTTGGATCACATTGTTATCCTGAATTTGGAAGATTGCGTAAGGCATACATCAATCTTGTATATTTTTCAATAAATAGTAATCTATGGAATCAGTCAGAAAAAACTCATCTTACGGCATGATTTGTTCTGACTTTTGTAGACCAGTACATATTGAAATGTAGATTTCCAAAGGCATATCAGTTTAATTGATATAGGATTGTACTAATGTTGAGTGAGTTCAGACCAATATAAACAAAAATTCAATTGAATATAGAGAAGTTTGATTAGGATTTTTTTCATATGTGAAAGGAAAAATGGAAAATCAGTTATGTATTAGGAAGAAAGAGTTATTGTGTACTGTAGACGGCTGAATTGTTGATATTCCTTCGTTAACTGGTTGGTTCCTTACGTCTTGACAACGAAGACTCAATGTATTTTCTATATGTCTAATTAAATTTCCATCAGAGTTGACAATGAATCAGATCATATATTTCATGGAAAAGGACCGTAAGATATATATGAGTTACAATATGGTGACATATAAGTTTGCTTTTCCATATATATATAAGGCTGGTTTGAAGAAATAGTTATTGACGGTCATACCTAAGTTCAGGTTCCAAACTTTCTGCGGGCTGTTGAGCATTTTTTTTTGGCCGGCCTCTCTTCTTACTTTTCATGACTTCATTGGTAGCAGTCTGTGCCTGCAATTTGCTGTCAATGTATAACATGCAGAACGATTTACTGATTAGTTTTGTACAGGTTTTTTTGTAAGGCATATCATTTAGTACATAGAAGAATAAGTAGGAAAAGCGAATTGAGTTGGAACCTGAGTTCAGATTTGAAGCTTTGCGCTGGCTCCTCAGTGATCTTTTGTGAGCGGTCTCTCATCTTGTATTCTTTCTTTTGATGCTGAGCAGTGTTTCTTTGTAGGGTGTTGACAAAGAAATAATAAATATGTGAATGGAAAACCCAAAATTTTTGATATATTATTTTGGAATTATAAAAATGAAACCTGTTGGTTGGCTTCTCTGGTTGGACCTTTTTATTCTTCTTGTTTGCAGTCGAAACAGAAGCATCAGACGTTGTTGTAGTTGGAGCTGTCAGCACTGCTAAAGCCGTAGGTTTCTCCATTATAGACCTGAAAGAGAGTTAGAAATCAACATCATAACGTGTTCTCGAAATTTATTCAATGGTATGTAAATGGAAACTCAAAATATTTTATATATTATGCTGGGATGGTTAAAATAAGACCTGTTATTTGGCTTCTCTGGTTCGACGTTTTCATTCTTCGTGTTTCCAGTTGAAACAGAAGCATCAGATGGTGTTGCGGCTGGAGCTGTCACCATTGCTAAAGCCCTAGCTTTCTCCATTATATACCTGAAAGAGATTCACAAATTGACATCATAATATGTCCTATAACTTTATTCAATGGAAACACCTCACTGTTGTACCTTTTAGCATCTTCATCCTGATAAAATCCAGAGACAATCTCACCAAGTGCAATAGCAGGATGTATTTTTTCTGTCTTGATGAATTTCTTCGCCTCCTTCGGTTCAGTCTCGATAATTTTGGTTTCTGGTTTTGTGCGTTGACGGCTTGTGCATGCAGCAGCACCAGCATCTTCCAAACATTCGCTGAGAAAAATAGATTGTGATTGACATTATGATAGATTCCATTGCTTTATTTTATTATTAGCAAATCAGTTTCATACCTTGTTCTATCTTTAAGTGCGTGAATGTGGTGCATGAGGTAATCCAACTCAGCAGAACCTCTCTGTGGATCTTTGCTTGTTTTGGGTGTTGATGTTTCTGCCTGACCACTCATATTTCTGGAGTGACAGATTGAGTGTCAGCAGAAGGTGGTGCAGGCAATTAAAAGGAATGCATAACGACAAATGCAGAGAGAAGAATTATAGAACATATGATTAAATAGCAGGACATTAGGAATGATTTAACAAAATGAAGGAAAGTGATAACAATCTATGTTGACTGTTCAGAAGATAGGTGCACATGATGTTATATGGAAGCAGAACATTGCAACAAATGTAAGAAATGATCCTTATAAAAGGGTATATTATGTAATTCATGTTATTACAGCAATGCATATAAGGCTAGGCTGTGCATTATAAAATTGAAAAAGAAAACAAATTCATATTTCAAGAATGTATTAAAGCATAAAAGTTGCTGATGACAGGTTAAGCTCGTCACTCCCTCATTATAAACTGTTGCTTGCATAATTTTAAGTATTCAATGATTCACTACTATTGTGTTTTTACAAAAAAAAAAACTGCTCATTTTTAATTATTACATACACAAATAATTAAACAAATTAAAAATTTGAACAATGTATAGTGAAGAACTATTGGTGGTGACAATGTAATGAACACTTATTTGTATACCATAAGAAGTAGAATACGTGAATTTATCGATTGTACATTGGGCAAATTTTGACGGTTGAAATTTTTTAATTCATTTAGTAAGTTACTTAACATATACTTAGAGTGTGCTTAACTTTCACGATTTGACAATTATAATAGTTAAAAAAAGGGTCAGAAAACAGACCCTATTAGAATGGTCAATGGATGATTATTGTTTTTGAGATTATGGAGCCCTTGTTTCATACCGCTGTATTTTTTATTTATGATAAGGAAAAGCTTAGGTTTATAAATCCTCTGATTAAAGCGGGCCATATCTAGTGCCATAGTTGACGATGAGAGTACAATGAGGAGGAGGAGGAAGATTGTAGATACCAATCAACTTAGGCAAGTAGTAATCAACTTAGGCAATGTACTACAACTTGTAGCTTGTAGATAGATGAGACATTGTCCCTAATCATATCATCATAAGAATGATATTAGTTGGTTGGAGAAACTAAATTTAGCTACATCGACTGTATCTAACGGTTGGTATGTCAGAAACAGTAAGGAAATGACTTGTGTGTAGTGACATGAGTTGTTACATTATTGTTATGAGATGGACACTCAATCGAACTATTATGAATTTTATGATCATGCTCATATGAGTGCAATATTTGACATGGACTAATGATGTTCATGTGCTATAGCATTATAAGATACGCATTATAGTTACTTAGAGTCTGAACCAATATTTTCTATCAAAGTTGAAGCTAGCCTGCCATTTGTTCATTTTGCATTATATACCAAGGGAGTACACGTACTCTGCAAGTTTAATGTGCATGACCATGATCGAGCTAGTTTTGTTTTTGAAAAAATTCTATGAACACAAAGATAGAATCATATTAATTCAGAAACCAGTATTGAGCTTTTGGTTAAAATAGAAATCAAATTCAATATATAAAAGCAAAATGTATATTTCAGATCTAAAGACTTCAAACACATCATGTGAAGAGTATTACTCAAACTCAACTCTCAGTGGGCACATGCAAACACAAACAATAAAAGGAAACGAATTTTTTTTAACAATGAGCACATTTTTACGAAACTAATGGATCAGATCAATAAGAAGCACGCAAGCAATATATGAAACGGAGAGTTGTGAAAAACTAAAATCTGCTTACTTTGATCAATGAAAGTATGAGAGACACCAAAACCCTGTATTCAAAAGGAAGGAATTAGCAAATTGAAATGGAAAAAACCCAAATTTCATCATCATGCATACATGTATTGAAAACGTAATCATCCTGTTGTTGAATCTCTTATGGTCAAAGTGAGATAGATATTGAAACAACAAATTGAAAGAGATGAAAAAATTCTATGAACACAAAGATAGAATCATCTTAACTGAGAAAACAGTATTAAGCTTTTGGTTAAAATAGAAATCAAATTCAATATATAAAAGCAAAAAGCATATTTCAGATCTAAAGACTTCAAACACATCATATGAAGAGTATTACTGAAACTCAACTTTCAGTGGCCACATGCAAACACAAACAATAAAAGGAAACGAAATTTTTTGAACAATGAGCACATTTTGACGAAACTAATCGATCAGCTCAATAAGAAGCACGCAAGCAATATATGAAATGGAGAGTTGTGAAAAACTAAAATCTGCTTACTTTGATCAATGAAAGTATGAGAGACACCAAAACGCAGTATTCAAAAGGAACGAATCAGCAAATTCAAATGGAAAAAATCTAAATTTCATCGTCATGCATACATGTATTCAAAATCTAATCATCCTGTTGTTGAATCTCTTATGGTCAGAGTGAGATAGGTATTGAAACAACAAATTGAAAGAGATGAAGGGATTCACCTGGTTTGAGGAAGAC
This sequence comes from Potentilla sterilis, assembly GCA_963682095.1. Taxonomy (NCBI): domain Eukaryota; kingdom Viridiplantae; phylum Streptophyta; class Magnoliopsida; order Rosales; family Rosaceae; genus Potentilla; species Potentilla sterilis. The sequence continues at coordinate 10,861,191 of OY821761.1, forward strand.
GTTTGAGCGTTTGATCTTCTGTTCCCGCTCGGGAACTACAGTGGTCAAATGTCAGAAGTAGAACGGGCGTGCTTTGGTTAGTGAGTTGGTTTAAATGGCGATAGGTGCGTTTATAGGCGGCAGGCAGGGCTATAAATGAATTGAAAATAGTGGTAAAATCGGGCCTTGATATTTGCTATCCAATATTTAGTTTTTTAAGCCACAGCCCCAAGATGTTAAGGCCTTGTGTGGCCCAAAAAAGCTGAGGCTGTGTATGACCATTCATATATTAAACGCAGATTATTTAGCCCCTATTGATTTTGTATAATGAAACCATTTTATTGTAGCTGAAAATTCAGTTTGTTTGTTCAATGTGTGCTAAAGCAGTAATTGGACTTTAATCTAAAAATTGAAGAAATTTTCGCAATTTAGAAAATGTCGTATCTAGGTCACTGCAAACGCTAGACTCTTTGACTGCCGTTGTTGCTCTTAAAGAATTTGCATTTCTTGTGTTAGATGTAATAATTGAGTCAGTTTGAGATGTCACATTCTTAGTTACACAAAAAAAGAAATACAAATGCCAGTTCTTATTTTATTCCAATGGGGCGAGGTATGATGGATTTTTTTTGAAAATATTTAAACTGACATTGTCGTTATGTTGAAGACTCTGGAACTAAGCCATATTGGGATTTCCGAGGTGAAGCGCATAGTCATAGCCTACTTAAATGACATATAGTGTAATTAGTTGTTAGTTTTCCAAAATTGAAATAAAACTAATACTTTAAATTGGATGATCCAAGTATGTAACAATTATTTATTTTGGCTAAGCCGTATTATATTGAATACTTATTTATCTAACAAATGTATTCAATGAAGAACATAGTTAGGTACGAAATTTCTAGAGCTGGATTTTTATTCTACTCATGAGTGAACAATAGTCTAATTTGATAAGTTGATCTTTTGAAACTGAAAAGAAAAAAAAAAGGGGGAAAAAAATTGGTGTTAAATTGCCAAAATTGATGTTTGTAAATTCAGCATATCGGAAGGATGAATACAGATGAGATGTATTACATGATGAAGCTATTGTAAGCATATGTAGAGCAACAAAAGACGACCTAACTAAATCCAATTTTGTATACGGTGAACATGAATTGCCAAGCAACGTTTCAAACAAAGGCCATTACTGGACATAGGTTCAAAGAAGGACGGGTTGAAAGCTAGAAATTCAAAACAAAAATAATTTTAATGAATTTCCGTTATGATATTATTGAATTGTTAATTCTTTATAGGGGTCAGATTTATATTGATTTTTAGACGAATTGAACTATCCTCGAGTGAGCAGTGGGTTTAGCCAACTATATGGTCCTAAGTCAACTAATTGCATATGTTGGAAGTGTGCTTTGATGATATGATTCTAAAACATAATGTCTTCCCATAGTTTTATTTTCAACGCCTTCCTTTTGTGCATAAAAAATCTTCTGTTTGATTCAAATTCAGCATGTAAAGAAAGTAAAACATATTTTTTGACAATTTTATAATAAATATGTTGTGTGGATTTGTAAACAGATTGAAAAAAAAAAGTCTACAAAGGTTAATCACGACAGATTATAAATGATCATCTAACACATTTGATATGTATGCACAATTTCAATGGGCTTGATAAATTTGACACAACCATAGACAGCTTTAATTTTAATAAAGACAACGTTAGTATATTTTGTAGATTAAGCAGAGTTGTAAATATTCTTTGTAGTTACACATTATAATATGACATAAATAATAAATGGTTTATGAAATAGATAATTATATTAGTCAAGGAAGAATTACTTGCCTGTGAATGGCTGATCTATATTAGATATTTGTTGTTGTATTTGTCGAGGAAAATTATAATATTGAAGGAGTCGAAAAGAATGGTGCGCAATCATTGGTAATTCTAGTTGAATTCGAACAAATCCACTAACAGGTTTCAAATATAGCATTGCTCGATAATTTCCCACTATAGCTCACTTAGAATTTCGTGTTGAAGAAATTTCCGTAATTCAATAAATTCTGTCTTCTATCATCGGAATATGGATTTGGCGAAATTCTTCTTCATGAAGAATTGCATCGGTCGGTGATCTCTATATTGTGCAAGTATAAATTAATAAATAATTAATAGAAAGTTTGGCGCAATGTGTTTACTATATTAATTTTGGTATTTAAAAACAGACAGTTTCATTTTTTGGAACATAATGTAATCCATCAATCAGTAACTGAACCTGAATCTAAAAATTGAATCATTTTTCGCAATTCACAAAAGGTTGTATCTATCTCATTGCGAACGCCAGGCTCTTTGACCACCGTTGTTGCTCTGAAAGAATTTGGATTTCTTCTGTTAGATGTAGTAATTGAGTCAGTTTGGGATGTCACATTCTTAGTTACACAAAAAAATAAATGCAAATGGCATTTCTTATTTTATTCAAATGGGGCAAGGTATGATGGATTTGTTTTGAAAAAATTTAAATTGACATTGTCGTTATGTCGAACAGTTCGAAAGTAAGCCAGATTGGGATTTCCGAGACGAAGTGCTTAGTCATGGCCTACCTAAATGACATATTGTGTAATTAGTTGTTAATTTTGCAAAATTTAAATAAAATTCATATCTTAAACTGGATGATCCAAGTACGTTACAATTATATATTCTAGCTAAGCTGAATTACATTGAATACTTATTTATTTAACAAATGTATTCAATGATGAACATAATAAAGTACGAAATTTGTAGAGTTGGATTTTTATTCTACCTATGAGTTCGCAACAGCGTAATTGTATCATTTGATTTTTTGAAACTGAAAAGAACAAAAAAAGGGAAAAAAATTTTTGTTAAATGTTGACTCAAAGTTTTTGGATTAATGAATTACACAATTAACTTAAAATTTGAAAAAAGATGCGCAAAAAGTGAAAAGAGGAAGTATTATTTTGAAACTTTATGATTGAAATATTGAGTGACTTAGTTTGATATTGTTCTATTTGTGGAATACTGGGATGTAACATAATGCAAGTATGTCTCGCACTTCGTCCCAAAAGTGCATCTACATATATTCATATTAATATTGGAAGTGAATAAAAGAAAATTAATATATTTATTAAATGTAATTATATGGAACAATCAATCATATCACTGAAAACTCAATCTACAACGTGGTAAGAATTGCCAAAACTGATGTTTGTAAATTCAGTATATCTAGTATATGAATTCCGCATAAAAAATATTTTGTTTGATTAAAAATCAGGATCTAAAGAAAGCAAAAGATATTTTCTGATAGTTTTATAATCAATATGTTGTGTGGATTTGTAAACAGATTGAAAAAAAAAGGCTGGAAAGGTTAATCACCACAGATTATAGATGATCATCTAACACATTTGATATCTATGCATAGTTTCAATGGGCTTGATCAATTTGACACAACCATAGACAGCTTTAATTTTAATAAAAACAATGTTAGTATATTTTGTAGATTAAGCAGAGTTGTAAATATTCTTTGTAGTTACACAATATAATATGACATAAATAATAAATGGTTTATGAAATAGATAATTATATTAGTTAAGGAAGAATTGCTTGCCTGTGAATGGCTGGTCTGTATTAGGTCTTTGTTGTTGTATTTGTTAAGCAAAATTATAATATTCAAGGAGTCGAAAAGAATGGTGCGGAATCATTGGTAATTCTAGTTGAATTCGAACAAATCCATTAACAGATTTCAAATATAGCATCGCTCAATAATTTCCTAATATAGCTCACTTAGAATTTCGTATGGAAGAAATTTCTGTAATTCAAGAAATTCTGTCTTCTATCATTGGAAAATGGATTTGGCGAAATTCTTCTTCATGAAGAATTGCATGGATTGGTCATTTCTATATTTTGCGACTATAAATTAATAAATAAGTAATAGAAAGTTTAGTGCAATATGTTTACTATATTAATTTTGGTATTTAAAAACTGACACTTTCATTTTTTGGAACATAATGTAATCCATCAATCAGTAACTAAACTTGAATCTAAAAATTGAATCATTTTTCGCAATTCACAAAATCTCGTATCTATTTCGTTGCAAACGCCAGGCTCTTTGACCGCCGTTGTTGGTCTGAAAGAATTTGTATTTCTTGTGTTAGATGTAGTAATTGAGTCAGCTTGGGATGTCACATTCTTAGTTAGACAAAAAAATAAATGCAAATGTCAGTTCTTATTTTATTCAAATGGGGTGAGGTATGATGGATTTGTTTTGAAAATATTTAAATTGACAATGTCGTTATGTTGAACAGTTGGAAAGTAAGCCAGATTGGGATTTCCGAGACGAAGTGCTTAGTCACGGCCTACCTAAATGACATATTGTGTAATTAGTTGTTAATTTTGGAAAATTTAAATAAAACTCATATCTTAAATTGGACGATCCAAGTATGTTACAATTATATATTTTGGCTAAGCCGAATTACACTGAATAATTATTTATCTAACACATGTATTCAATGATGAACATAATAAAGTACGAAATTTGTAGAGCTGGATTTTAATTCTACTCATGAGTCGGCAATAGTATAATTATATCATTTGATCTTTTGAAACTGAAAAGAACAAAAAAAGGGAAAAAAATTTGTGTTAAATGTTGATTCAAAATTTTTGGATTAATGAATTACATAATTAACTTAAAATTTGAAAAAAGATGTGCAAAAAGTGAAAAGAGGAAGTATTATTTTGAAACCTTATGATTGAAATATTGAGTGACTCAGTCTGATATTGTTCTATTTGTGGAATACTGGGATGTAACATAATGCAAGTATGTCTTGTACTCCGTCCCAAAAGTTTATCTACATATATTCATATTAATATTGGAAATGAATAAAAGAAAGTTAATATATTTATTAGATGTAATTATATGGAACAATCAATCATACCATTGAAAAATCAATGTACAAAGTGGTAAGAACTGCCAAAACTGATTTTTGTAAATTCAGCATATCTAGTATATCAATTCTGCCTGGAATGTCTTCCCATAATTTTATTTTTAACGCCTTTCTTTTGCACATAAAAAATCGTCTATTTGATTCAAATTCAGGATCTAAACAAAGTAAAAGATATTTTTTGACAATTTTATAATCAATATGTTGTGTGGATTTGTAAACAGATTGGAAAAAAAAAGGTTAGAAAGGTTAGTCACCAGAGATTATAGATGATCACCTAACACATTTGATATCTATGCACAGTTTCAATGGGCTTGATCAATTTGACATAACCATAGACATCTTTAATTTTAATAAAGACAATGTTAGCATATTTTGTAGATTAAGCAGAGTTGTGAGTATTCTTTGCAGTTACACAATATAAGATGACATAAATAATAAACGGTTTATGAAATAGATAATTATATTAGTCAAGGAAGAATGACTTGCCTGTGAATGGCCGGTCTGTATTAGGTCTTTGTTGTTGTATTTGTTGGGCAAAATTAGAATATTGAAGGAGTCGAAAAGAATGGTGCGGAATCATTGGTAATTCTACTTGAATTTGAACAAATCCACTAACAGGTTTCAAATATAGCATTGCTCGATAATTTCCCACTATATCTCACTTACAATTTTGTGTTGAAGAAATGTCCGTACCTCAATAAATCCTGTCTCCTATCATTGGAATATGGTTTTGCCGTAATTCTTCCTCATGAAGAATTGCATGGATTGGTGATTTGTATATTGTGTGAGTATAAAATAAAAAATAATTAATAGAAAGTTTAGCGCAGTATGTTTACCATATTAATTTTGGTATCTAAAAATTGACACTTTCATTTTCTGGAACATAATGTAATCCATCAAACTGACGAATTTGATAAACGGGAGGTCTCCACAGTGTTGTAACGCGAGCAATCATATGAAACTCAGATTCACCTTGTCAAATATCATTTATCATCTTTCTATTCATGTTTGTGATGTGGAATGATATTTGAACACAAATGGGGAAATGTATCAGCGATGAATAAAGTATGAGGAACAAAGTACAGTATGGAGTAAATTTGGTGTGATTCTCTTGACGAAAATTTTGGATTTCAAAACAGTACACTGGCTGAAGGAAGCACTGCTCTTCACAATATTGGACTAAACTCTGTTGGTACATTTTTGATAGGAAGTATACAGATGTAGTTAAAGAAGCACAAATTGATGCAAAGTTATATAATGCAATATATTGTACATATGTGATACCACAATGCGGCTTAAATATCGGCAGATAGGAATCCAAAGAGATTTGAAATATATGAGGCCAATGGGGAATTTTGTTGATAATAGATATGGTAAATCCATATTTTCCAAATCAGTCTACTTTGGTGTTGGCACATTATGTATCCTATGCTGCTAACCATGAGCCAAAGTAAGATAAACCTTGTAGAAGCTCTATATAGAATCCATCTAGTCAAACATTTGGCATATTTAAGCACACATAGTTAAAGCCATGATATAGAAATTAAACATAAGATATTTTGTACATAAGCACAGATCACAAATAGAGGAAATTCACTTAGTTTCATTACATCACTAAATACAGAAAAGAGCTAATCCCCAGATCAAGAACAGATTCCTGATCACAACATTAGCTATTTTGACTTTCACTCACAACAGCATAAATGGATATAGGACCATCTACTTAAGTAACTAATCTAACTTACTAAAGACCTGCCATACTGTATGTAGTCTATATGCAAAATACATTTGCTTCCAACAAAACGCAAGTCTTCATGGTATTTACAGGACTTCTTCAACTAAGCAATCTAAGTAACCAAAGAAGCTGCCATACTCCATGTAGTTTGTAAGCAAAACACACTTGTCCCAAACAAAAGGCAACTCTTCACCATATTTATAGGACTATTGGACAGGCCAACCTGTAAGGGGGAAAAAACAATAGTGTTTAACATTGTATAAACAACATATTCAATTATATGTGAAGAGAACCGAAATGCAAGAAAAAATTCTGAAAAGTTCACAGCATTTACTTTTTTTGTGAGATTGTCCAAAATAGCAGAAGAACATGCAAATAAGAAATTACTAAAAAAAATGAACTATAATTCCCATAAAACAGATTAAAAAAGAAAGGCTAGAAAACTAAATTTTTAATATGTTTATTGTGGTTAAAACTACATTTCCCATAATTCAATGAATATGTTTAGAATTGTTTGCAAATAAGTTAACAAACAATTCTAAACATATCTCCAAAATGGCAGAAGAAGATGGAAATAAAAATTCAGTAACTATAACTTATTGTGATTCTTTCATATTACAACATACGAAATGACTATCTTAATTGAGTTAGGGAAGACATAATTTACCTCATTTAAACTTCTTCTCCAAATCTTCTACATCTTCTTCTGCCATGTTTTTCGACGATGATGATCCAAGACGTCGGTCACTTAATAAAAGATTAGATAAATTTAGACAAAACAAAATTCTAATGACTGGAATCCACCAACAGGAAAAAACAGAATAAAATATGATCATACCTTCTTGTTTTTTTAGCTGCAGTGGAGCCAAACAATTGTTTGGCAGAACTTTGGATTTCACGTTTCTTCCCAGATGTGATTTTATCAGGAGTCTCTGTAAATGGCTCCTTTGATTCAACTATCTTTAAAACCTTTTCTGCTCCAGGGGCAGATCCTGCAGTTGTGCCAGCAGAGACTTCACTTTTGCGGCTGCTTCTCACAAAGAGCTCACCACGTTGGCTGATTCGTATCTCAAACATGAACACTTGGCCAACTTTTGAACTGATTTGGGTTGGGAGATTTAGTTCCGGTGGATGGGCCACCTCGTTCAAGAGTTCTCCACATGTTGCTCCAAAGAACTCATCAGCTGATTTTCCCATTAATGTCACCCTTGCCTGATCAAAGTCATCTTGAATTACCATATACACCCTGGTGCTGCATAAAATAATAGTAAGGTATAATATTTCAGTTGAGGTAATGTTGAAATTGAGTAAAAGGTATGCAGGAAAATTAGAAATAAAATAGGCTGCCTCACTTCAATTTTGGTTTCAGCTCGCCATGGGCAACACAGATGTAACGATCACCAATTTCCTCTTTCTTGAACATATGCTTATAACATTTGTCCACAGGGCAACATCTGTAAAACCATGCTTTGTCCACAAAAAATCTCCTCACAACGGCGGTACAGTAAACTGACTTGGTCTGAAACACACATTCAATTCAATCCCGTCAGAAATTAATATAGCACAGCTGGACATGTTTGTATATATCTAAAAAAAAATTTAATCAGCAATTGTCTGCACATTGAACAGTTTCAGTGATCAATTTCTTGGGCAGATTTGGAATGGCACACCTTTCATATTGGATTGAAAGTGATAAAACAGGAAAAGAAAATTCTGAAGAGTTGCAGATCAAAACCTCATACATTTATACGCTTAGTCCATTACATCAAATGATTTTTGTTTGAAAAGATGTTGAAGAGCAAAGGACAGAATGAAATACCGCATGGAGACTTGGATCAAGCATATTCAATTCAGGCACAATCCTTCTGTCAGCATCATTAACCATTCCTGTTGACATCAAACTGGAGTATGTAGTGGACACATCCAGTTTGTCCCCATTCTTTGAAAATCTGGTATAGAATTTATAAACATTAACATAAAACTGTGTCATATCAAATCCACATAACTGATTTGATATTAAATTTTTTGTTATTGCAATTATTTAAGCAATTAACTTACTCAGCTTCAAATTGTTCTTTCTCTTCAATGTCAGGATTAATGATAAAGCAAGTATGAGGTGTGCTATATGCCGACACACGGCCTGCATAATTTTGAACAGAAAAGAAACTATGAAGATGGCTGAAGAGGCAATGAAAAAAAAGACAGCATACAGATTGAAACACAATACCTTCATACATAGAGATTCTCATTCCTGTGAAAAGTGCAAGCACAGGTGGAGGCAGTTGTGTTATCTCTTGCACAGGAAATAACCTTGCAACATCAGCCCACAGAGAGATCTTCAGTTCCTCTCTCCTGTTAGTTTGATGCACGCTATGAGTACAATATCACTGACAAATGTAACGCATTTATTCGAACAGATGAGAAGAAGATAGATCACGAATACCCTATGAGTTGAATGGAGAGGTCAGTCCTAGTTTCTTTTTCCTTTGGATTATCAACATCAACTACCTGTGGTGCCCTCACAGATTTGATACAACCATAGAGATCTTGTAATTCAAAAAGAATCATCAATATATTTAAACACAGAACATAATTTTATCAATGTAAATTTATAATAAGGAAGAAGAATATCGCCTCACCTGCAAGAAGGGTTTGCTGCTGTGCCTCAGCAGCCAGTTGTCCAAATTGTCGCAGTTTAAAGGAATGTTTTGGAAAGTTGGGCAATTGATCTTCAACTTCTTGAAACTGAGTAAACTCTGAGAAACACAAAATTGCATCATGGTCGGCAACTTTGTGTCTGGCAGTATCCTTCTTTGAGGCAAATTTTGATACATCATATATTTTCCCCACTTGCATAAAGTTTTGCATATGTGAGTAATAACATTCTTCGATCATTGCATGTATCGAAGAACCCTGCAAGAAAGATTGATATATGTGAAAAAGACCAAATAATTATAAATGCATTTGACAAATATATATTGAAAATAGCTAAAACATATAAACTAACTAAGATTACAAATTGTGGATGATGAAAACATCAAACTAATAAATATGACACCACAAATAGAACCCAATAAATGAATAATGAGGAAATTGAATATAAATAGAACATTGACAATAGAAGTTGTTTTGGCTAAAAAAATTCACGCACTTGTTCATCTACCAGGAGATAATGGAGTCCATTGTAGTCAGGACTGTCAAACATACGGGGTCTCCATTTTAGCACAGCACGAACTGTGATAGTGATCTCAATGGCAGAATAGGGTTTAATCTGACTAATTAACTTTTTCATCTTAAACTGAGCTGTCCAACAACAATAGAAATTATCAGTAACATAGTATAAAGCGAAATACAAATATGTAAGAAAAAATTATGCGACCATAGTTCTGACTACAAAAATGAGAACCTCAGAGGAATACGTTTTTGAAAACAAAACAATATTGTAAAAAGTCATAAATGTCACGTAGAAGAGGAAGACATAGTGCTAATAAGGAGAGGCCTTATTCTAAGATTTGAATTTGATCAATGAATCAAACAAAAAAGATTTACATATCCATATCCGCAGCAGTAATCAAATCGATGAATCTCCAGGACATAGTGGGGTGCCTCTTAGTGAGCTCATTATGCACAACAAACAAAATAATGTACACAGAGATAGCTGGTACCAATCCCATTTACATATCCTTATCCACCACAATTATCAGACCGACGAACCTCCAGAACATAATGTGGGTAGCATAATCAGCTGATTATGCATCCCACACATTGAAAAGTTGACAGAGGCATTCACAATTCAGACATAGCCAACTCTTAAATATTCCCAGTTAACAGGATGCATGACCTGATAAACATACTCTGATTTCGAAAGTTTTCAGCTGAATTCAATAGTTCAACTACCTTTCAATCATATAGTCCATAAAACCAAAAACTAATAAACCAAACAAATATCCATCACAATGATAAGTTGTCAAAGAAAGCTATTTTGGACAACAAAAGGACTATAGACAGGCAGTATAACCTTACATCTTATTGTCTAGGGCTTAGGCACAATCAAAAGAGTTTCTAAATCAGAGATCTGTCTAGGATTACTTTATAGCAGAATTAGATATATAAATGACAACTTTCAAAGAGCTTCAAAAGATTGTGCGGCCAAGTTAGAAAGAAGAATTGGACAACCTTAATGACCTGGCTAACATCGGCATCATTTCTCCTAAGTCAACATATTGCTATTGCCTGAGTCCTACTTCAAGATGGCCTATACACTCAGAAATTGCTCAACATTTTGCTGATGTTCATCAATTCATATTGCTATTGATTTAGCAACAGACTATACACTCAGAAATTGCTCAACATATTGCTATTGCCTAAGCCTGACACACTATAGCCACTTAAATACAGATTCATCCCATGAGCACAATGCAGATACATCATATAAAAAAAAAATCCATGAAAGAAGAGTTGAATAAAAGACCTTGTATAAACTGAGGTGATAGTCTATTTCCTTGGCACCAAAGAAGGAAAGGCCATTCTGCCTTGAATCTTTTTATAGGCTGGTCGATGCCTTGAAACTGCATTGACGATGACGTCAGCGAGGTGATGGAGTGAATGTCACTGGGCTGAATGAGGAGTGAAGAGAGCTGCCACGTCGCCATGTAAATGAACTGATAGTGTGTTGTGTAAGACGATTTCACAAAGTGCACGTTGTTAGACATGACAGAAAATCGATCTGCAGCGGCTTCCAATCAGTAGGAAGAGTGTGATTGGCCCGATTAGGTGAAGAACAATATGGCCATCAGTCTAATACAGGATTGACCTAGTCATGAATAGATATAGAAGGGAGAAAACCAGCTGAAAATATGCTAGATTTTGGGGGTGCTGTCTCAATGAAAAGAAGGTAAAATACTGGTTAAGAAAAGAATAGTGATGGAGAGAGGTTAGATGGTGCATAAGCTGGTTACGCTTATAGCCATAACGTTGCACGTGGTAGAAAGAAAATCTCATATGGGATATGATGGCAAACCTAATACATCTGACTTATAAAATGTTTTTTTGTTGTAACCTCACATGAGGTACTTAAAAAAGAAATCACGAAATTGTTAAAAAAATTGTAAGAGAGAAAAACATTTTATGTTTCACTTTATATTCTATAGAGAAAAATGATTTCGTATGTGAAAAAAATTATAAATTGGCAAAAACTTTGACTGTCAAAAGTTTGATTATAAATTATTCAAAAATTGACACCAACTAAGATCATTCTGGAAAGCACCTATATACAAATGAATTATAAATGCATAAAAATATTGACATCATTTTCTTATCACAGATTGTATTATATACCTTGCAATACATCTTTGTACACAATATTTTTGGTAAGGTTATTAGGAATATTACCACCATTATTTATAAAAATCTTGAGACCTTTTTTTGACGTAACTCTAGACAATGCAACATATAATTGTCCATGAGTAAAGACAGGTTCTGACAAATATATACCTACCTGATTTAGTGATTGGCCCTGACTTTTATTTATTGTCATTGCATAAGACGGTCTAACGGGAAACTGACGTCTTTTAAATGTAAACGGCCATTTAGTTTCTGTTGCATACAATGCAATTCTTGGAATATGAACTTGTTCTCCCATTTTGTTTCCTGTTAGTATTTTTGCCTCGATTAATCTATCAAACATTTTTGTGACAATCAATCTTGTACCATTGCATAAACCACGCATTTGATCTAAATTTCGTAACAACATGATAGGCATACCAATTTTCAACTTAAGTTCATGGGTCGGTAATCCACTAAATTCAAGTTTGTTCAAAAATTCAATTGGGTATAAAAGATTTATATTATCACAATTACCCGAATTATAAGAAATTGAATCAGAACTGAAATATATTTTTTCCTGACCAGGTAATAATCTATTTGCATAATCATTTATTTCATGTACAGTCCTATTTTTGGGTGTGACTATAGCGCGCTCTCTCAAATAATCGAGATTATTATATTTGCTAAAAAAATCAGGATAAGTTGCTTCAAAAATTGACTCTATAGGATGAATTGTATGATTTGCAAGTAATTCAGATGGTATATCAATCCAACTAACATCTGGATCACCTGTAGGAATTTTAGATTCTATTCGACCCTCTCCTATTTTCAAAATCCATTCAGCAAAATTTCTAAGCTCGTCTTTTTCTATATTGCTTAAACCTCCTAGTGACAATCTCATATTCTCAGTCAGCTGAAAAATTGTAATAAACGGCCATAAATATGAATTATTAAACGATGCCTGAATGATTTCTTCTTTACCACCACCTTGTATAACAGGTAATGTTTGTCTAAAATCTCCACCAAATATAATTGTTTTTCCTCCAAATGGTTGTTCTTTATTGGATAAAATATCTCGCAATGTTCTATCGACTGATTCAATAGACCATTTATTACACATAGGAGCCTCATCCCAAATAATTAATTCAGCCTTTTCTATTAAATAAGAAAGATTTGTTTTTTTATTTATATTACAGCTTGAATTTTTTTCTATCACTGGTTTTATTTTAAAACGCGAGTGAGCCGTTCTACCTATCGGAAGTAATAATGAAGCAATACCTGAGGAAGCAACTGCTAAAACAATTTTGCCTACAGATCTTAACCTACAAATTATGGCATTCCACAAAAAAGTTTTTCCAGTGCCTCCACAACCATAAACAAAAAATGATTTTGGAATTTTTTCTTCAACAGCTTCAATGACATGATCATATATAATTTTTTGTTTGCTATTTAATTTACTCAGCAAGTCAGAGTGTTTTTCTTTGAGCACTTCAGAATCAAAATCTAATTCTTCTCTAATAAGTCTATTTTCTAATTGATCTATGAATTCCATCTTTGGCATTGGTAATTTATGATCTTTCAAACTGGTGGATGACATATTAAACAATATTTCAAGCTCATATAAAACAACATTTTTTAACTCTTCATTAGGTATTGTGAGATCTAACATCCTAAAATCTGATCTCATTTTATTGACTATATCATCGGACATGTTTATCCAAAAAGTATCAAATAAAGTGAGGGGATCTGAGACATCACAATGAAGAATAATTGTGACAAATAAATAACGAATTTGAGAAGAGCTGGCAGTAAAAGTAGATTCCACTAATGCTTCTATCCACTCTTTATCATCACCTAACAATCCTAAAGCTCGACATGCCTCTTGGTATGTAGAATGTACTATACCATCGACTGTTTTTATTGAATTAAAACCGGCACAACCCTTTTGAACATTTAAAAGCATCCTAAGATAATACAGTTCACCTGCAACTGGCGGCACATATGCTATCCTACCAAGAGTACAATATTGTTTTCTTGGAGTCCATATCTTGTCACGACTATCCCAAACAAATTTTGTCGGAAATTCAGTGTATGTCAACTCTCTTGCATGCTTGTAAGTCCGATTTGCCTGAAACCAAGCAGTCAACATAGTTATTTGAACCTGGGGTTTTTGCAAGACATTTTGAAGCAAGTTATTTTCCTCAAAACAAACAGTTTGTTCTTGGGGCAAATGAATTTTTAAATACTGAACAGCCGGATATTTGTTATGAATAGAAAATTCAAATAAACGCCATACAGACTCATGCGGAGTTAAATATCGACAATTTAAATAATTTTGAATCTCATCATTAACATCTCCACCAACTAAGACGCGAGCTCTATCAGGGCCTTTATTTATATACTTAAATAAATATTTTATAAGCATAGATTGGGAACATGATTCAACATTTATATGTGCATTATATTTTAATAACAAATTAGCATTGTAAGGGACAACATAATTGTTACCGATGTGAACTCCTTTTTTAACCACAAAACGTGACTCATCATCACAACGTCTATACTGGGGGGCCTTAATTGTATGAAAAATTGTATTAGTAATGAATGGTTTTGGAAAATGTCTTGTGCATACATTGTCTCGCATACACGGAGAATTCGGATTAATTTGACCGCAGGGACCATGAATCATGAATTCACTAACTAATTTAAATAATTGCGGATTAACATCTTTATGAGGTAACTCCGCCGATATTATGGAATCTACGTCATCAGATGTATAACATTTGTATTTACTTTCTAGCCAAAATAATATATGAGCATGAGGCAAACCTCGTTTTTGAAATTCGATGGTACATACGTGAGCACAAACTTTGCCAAAAGGTTCTCCAGATTTAATATAGCCAATCAGATCATCGACTTTGATTTTAAAAATTCGACAAATAATATCAGGACGATCCTCCGGTTTTTGACCAGGTTTTTTTTCAAAGTATCTATAAATTTCGGGCCATTTAACATTGCAAGTGAAAGTAATAAATAAATCAGGAGTACCATATTGTCGACAAATTGCCATCGCATCTTGGTAATTATTTATCATATCTCTTGGACTACCTGTATAAGAAGCAGGAAGAATTATCTGTTTTCCAACATCAGAACAATCCACAACACCATCAGAAACAAATCCAGATATATTCTTCCATGTTTCACATCTAAGTCCTGATTGATGATGTTTTATATATGCAAGACGATTTTCTTCAACAGTTGCATAGACATCGACTAAATATTGTTGAAATAATCTGCCGCCTTTCAACAAAGTACTTGATTGATTGTTTCTATCATGAATTTGATAACACACAAATTTACTCATGGTTAACTTACCCCTTTTTCTGTCATCCCCAATTGATTTCAATTTCATATCTATTTTAAACCCATCTTCTCCATATGGAAAAATGAGTGGATATTGTAACGACATTAATTTCGGATGAATTCTAGAGATTCGTTTAAGCAAACCGTCATTAGATCGAACAACTATATCTCTATTTGAATCAAATTCACCTATATCACCCACTATTAATCCACCAATTTCAGAAGCAGAGGGCAATTCATATTGTTTACCATGAGTTTTTTCACAATCAAGTATAGTCATATTAAAATTCGGCAACGACTGGTTCTCAAAACCATCTCTAATCGATCTAAAAGTTTTGGTCAATTCATTTGAACGATCCAGCATTTCTATTAATCCTTTGACAATATCGACATCAATATTGTTATTCACACCGCCGTTAGCAATTGCATTTATACGGTTTGCTATTTCATTCTGAGTATCATAAACATATAACTGAGCATATTTTGGACATTGTCCTATCGGAGGCAAAATAGAACCCATCTTATGATGTACTTGACCACATATTTTGAAAACATAAGGACCTCCTCCACTATTCAAGCCATGTTCAATTTTAGCACCCATAGAAGTAAAGGCAAACATAGAATTATAAACTCTAATATTTTCTCGAAATAATATACTCCTTCGTCCATTTGTTGGATTTAATAATTCATCAAGAAAACACGGAGTCGGACATGATAACGGAAGATCTACTTTGCCTTTATCACAACAATGGCTATATACTAATTCATGTTTTTTTGTTTTTTTTAGAGCTTCAGATGACCAAAACAATGCAGCACAATCTTGATAATCGTCAACCACACCTGCAATTACAATTATCAAAAATCCAAGTCAGATTTTTGATAATAGATAACGTTGATATGATTGATTAATAATATAATGATTAATTGATCATAGGATGACATGCACCTTCATGGCTCTTCTGATAGGATGCCTGGCCAAAAATACCATTTTCAGAATCTGCATTTGAAGAACCATTTTCATCAGAATAATCAAAAGAAATGGCAAAAAAATAAAATCACTAAATAAATGACTATATATGCAATACCTGGAACAGCCTCACGAACATATTCTTCACCACCACCGTCCTTGTCCGATGTTTCTTGAGATTGTGGAAAGGAAGAAAAGAGAGAGTGACTAAATAAGTGAAGCCTGATAGATAAAGTAAACTCTAATAGCTAAAGTGAAGCCCAACATCCCAAATAACAGCACTGTTATTATTTGTCTCTCAGACCATATCGAAAACACCAATCGAAGCCTAAAAAACATATTCAAAACATGAACAGATTGCTATGAAACAATCACAATCTGTAAATTGAGAGTGAACTTTAAAATGAGATCTCCAAACCATACTTCCAACATACAGAGTTACTTGACCTAGAACCACATAGTTGACTGAACCCACTAATCATTCAAAGACAGATCAATTGGTTTCCAACATTTAGGGAAATTTAATCCCTATCAAGAATAAACAATTCAACAATAGCATCAAGTTGATAAAAATTTCGGACAGGAAGAAATTCAAAAAACTAATACATTGGCAAACAACAAAGACAAAACCTAGCTATGAACCATTGTGGCAAAAAAAATAAATCGCCTGATCAAGAAGCAGCCACTGAACGAAACAAAATTGAAAAAATGTATCCACTCCAAATTCCAACATGCTCGAGGAGCCACCAGTTCATTGGAATAGTTGTTTTTCTTTAACAGCAGAAAACAGAACACAGCGATACCAATTCGAACAATAATAAATATCCTCAAAAATGAACATCCAAGTGCGCAATAATAACAAAACTCGAATCTAATCACAACACTGAAAAATGCAAGGAGAAATTAAAAATTCAGGATGAGCCCACCTGAAATACGGTCATCGACATCCGCATCATCTGCGACACGGACATGAACCGGCATGCCGAGAAGCGGTTTTTTGGCCAAATTCAGATTCTCCCCTGACGTTCCTTGAGGCAGCACATGAAACTTTCTTTTTCTCCTCAGACCTGACACATGAATCCGAATAGATCCATAAAAAATCTCCAACAACAGCAAGTTCAAGCCACAAAACTCTCGGTATAATATGTTTATAGATGTACCGCGTTAAAAAAAAAAAAACCAAATGGCAGGTCATTCAAAACAGATAAAGATAATTTAATATTCTAATATTCATTTTCCACAAATTAGGGGGAAAATAAAACCCATAAGATTACATAGTGAGAAAAAATAGATAAATCAATTGCAAGAAGAGTGGCACACCACATCAGAACCCTAACAATGAAAACCATTTAATTTTGAAAATCATCATCTAAACTAACGCCCTGACCACACGCACTCACGCATAACCCTCAAACGACAACAATATTGCATACAGATAACTTCAGGAAAATAATTCTCTGAAAACAAAAAAGGATCCAAGACCTACATCACCCAAAAAAATTACATGCTCAGGAAGTCTTGGATGCGCTGCAATTGATGGGAACAGCTGATCCAACAGGTATTATGAAGACTTGCACAATGCGAATCTCAAAAGACCTGTGGGATCAACTGTCCTCACCACCTCGCACACACGTGAGGACTTCTTCATCACAGCACAATCAAACGTTATAGTGATAATTATAAGAGGCAAATTTTGTTTCTCTGCTGAAAACCAAAAGAGCTCAAAAGCGGAAACAAAATGGATGCCAGCGACACCCGAAATCTAAGAACGAAAGAGAAAAAAAAAAAAAAAACAAATCAGGGCAAAATGACATTACCATATAGAAAGCAAATATCACAACCGATATCTTTATTCACATTCTCAACCAGCGGAAAACTCTATGCAGACAACTCTATTGCTATGTTAAGGCTTGACAAACGCATCAATTCTCAAACAGTCCCATCCCAGACTAAAAAACTATAGAAAATCCAAAAGCATAAGAAATCCATCCATGTTACTTTAATCAAAAGCCTGTGGCATTTTGTTCGACTGTAACAGTCATTTATTTATTTTATTAAGGTTGGTTTCATTTGGAAAATCAAAAGATTTATTAGTGGTACATGCAGAGCTGAATAATGTGGCCAGAAAAAAATCCTCTGACCATAAGACAAAAACAAAAGTCCCAACATCAGGAACTGTAGGAAAATACGATTAAGATCATTAACTAATTCGACAACAGCCTCAAGTCAGTCATTATTAATAACTCCATTGAAAATAAAACACAATAATTGATAATATACATCACCTGAAAGAAGCTGGTCCAAATCTGCATCACGTTTGCCATCCACACCATCGTCAATGGTGCCCCCTGAGATTGCTTCAGTGGACTCGACAGGCAGCAGCAATTTCTTCCTCCGCCCCATAACTACAAAACATTTTCAAATATGCGGCTCAAAATCTGCCCGACAATGACATTTTTGTGCCCATAATATAACCAAACCATAATAATAATAGCAAACACTGACGCAATATTGTAGGTTTGCACATCTCTTGGCACAATATATCTAAACTGTGCACTGCAACAGCCTCTAAAGTTCACATACATATCGCACAGCTAGCCGACCTGATTTCTAAATTTCAATCTTGAACTCACATTTCTAAAATTGCTATCCATAAAGTAATGAAAATACACACACCATTGTCTGAACACACCACATCTTAAAATAAAGGGGAAAAATAAAAACCCACAACATAATAACACTGAAAATTTGCCGTTCTCTGACAGGAAAACCACAACTATAAATCCACGGCATTAAAAAAAAGGAAAAACCAAATGCGAGGTCTTTCAAAAGAGACAAAGATTATTTAATATTCTAACATTCATTTTCCACAAATTAGAGGAAGAGTAAAACCCAGGAGATCACACATTTAACAAAAATATATACAAAAATTACAATAAGAGTGGCAAACCACATAGGAATCAAAAAAAAAAATGTATGCAATATTGTCATCATTTCAGGATTCCTATGCGGGCTGCCATTCTTGAGGAGGATTGAATTTGGTTTTTTGTTGTCATTTAAGGATTATGCGTGGGCGAGCGGGGTGAGGGCATTTGAGAAGGCTAAAAAAACCCAATTTGAAAACCAAAAGGTATTGAAAACCCACATGACCAAAAAAATGACATGCTCAGGAAGGCTTAGATGCAGTACAATTGATGGGGACAGCTGATCCGACAGGTATTATGAAGACTTGCACAATGCAAATGTTAAAATACCTGTAGGATCAACTGTCCCCACCACCTCGCACACACGTGAGCACTTGTTCATCACAGCACAATCAAACATTATACTAATAATTATAAGAGGGAATTTTTGGTTGCCTGCTGAAAACAAAAAGAGGTAAAAAGCAGAAATAAAATGGATGCCAGCAACAATTGAAATCAAACAACGAAAGGCAAAGAAAAGAAAAACAAAACAAATCAAGGCAAAATTACATTCCCATATAGAAAACAAACATCACAACCAATATCTTGATTCACATTCTCAACCAGTGGAAAACTGTATGCAGACACCTCTATTGCTATGTCAAGGCTCAACAAACGCACGAATTCTGAAACAGTCCCATCCTAGACTCCAAAGCTATATAAAATCCAAAAGCATAAAAGATCCAATTATGTCACTTTAATCATAAGGCTGTGCTATATTTCTGAACTGTAAAAGTAATCGCTATGTTTTAGTAATTATGGTTTAATTTGGAAAATTAGAAAATTGATTAGTATTACAGGCGCAGCTGAATAATGTGACCAAGAAAAAAGCCTGTGAGCCTCAGACAAAAACAAAAATCCCAACAACAGAAACTCTAACAAACATACAATTAAGATCATCAAGTAACACCACAACAACATCATATCAGTCATTATTAATAATTGCATCAAAAATAAAACACAATAATTCATAATATATATCACCTGAAAGAAGCCGGTCCAAATCTGCACCACAGCTGCTATCCACACCACCGTCAATATTGGCCAGAGAGAGATCTTCAGTTCCTCTCTCCTGTTAGTTTGATGCACGCTATGAGTACAATTTGACTGACAAATGTAACGCATTTATCCAAACAGAAGAAAAGAAGATAGATCATGAATACCTTATGAGTTGAATAGAGAGGTCAGTCCTAGTTTCCTTTTCCTTTGGATTATCAATATCAACTACCTGTGGTGCCCTGACAGATTTTGAAATGCAGCAGAACAAAACTCAGAACCAAAGTTCGTCTTCTAGCCGAGAATGAAATATCCGAACCCCACCTTAAAGAAGCTTGTCAGTCCACAAAACAGAAACACAAACCTGAACAAAAGAACAAAACCAAATCAGAACCCAAATCCACACTCAATGAAATAGCAAATTAAACACAGCAAAGAAACAGAAATTCAATCCCCAATTCGAAGCCAAAACAAACAAACACTCATGGTTTAGAACAAAGAGAGTCACACAATTACATGATTATAGATGGCAAGAAAATCGAATCAGGGATTTTCAGTTATCAATATACAGTAGACTCTTTCTGAACGTTACCCCTATGGACCAAAGACTCTGCAACTCTCTCTCTCCCGCTGTTTCACTCTCTACCAATCGCAAACTAAAGTCAACAAAACAATCTACATAACTGTATTTGTTTGTAAGAAGACAACTTGAGGTGAGATTGCTATCGAAGCTCCAATTAGGACCTTATATTTAAATCAGCAACCAATATCCCAAACTCCATAAAATGAGTAACCAATATTGGTAGAAACTGCAATAGTTCCATAAAGAACCTAACAAATTTCTGCCTCCGCCCCATAACCACAAAACATTTTCACATACGCGCCTAAAAATCTGCCCAACAACGACATTTTTGTGGCCATAATATAATTAAACCATAATAATAATAGCAAACACTGACGCAATATTGTAGGTCTTCACATGTCTTCACACGATATATCTAAACTGTGCATTGCAACAGCCTCTAAAGTGCAGATGCATATTGCAGACCTAGCCGGCCTGATTTCTAAATTTCAATCTTGAACTCACATCTCAAAAATCCCTATCCATAAAGTAATAAAAATATATACACCACTGTCTCAACAAACCACATCTTAAAATAACCTGGAATGTAATCATTCCACACACGAACAGTAGATGGATTCTTTTGTTTCACAATCTTACTATTTCCAATGATCTACAATTTTTTTAGTTTGTAGTCAGGCTGATCAATAAATACTTATCATTGCTGAGGCTTGTAGATACACTCAAACTTAATGAACCAAAACCATAGAGCCGATATAAAAACACAAAGCCAATTCACATCAGAAAAGCACCAAGTAAGGCAAATCAATAAAAAAACAAAGGAAAAAGCTTAAATATTAGAGCGAGTTAATTGACTCTTCCTCTTACAAAAGCGGAAAAGACAAAGATTCTCATCACCACAGATAAGTATAACTATACCTGAAAACAAACTCGGAAACGAAAGCCAGACAAAACAAAGAAAGTCGAAGCTGAAAGCAAATATAAGGAAAGATTTAATAAGCGACTTCATAAAACAAAATTTCAAACAACAAAGAATTCCAAATCAAGACGATCATTTTCTGCCACTGGATAAAAATCCAAACCAATAAGTCTGTTTTGGAACTAAATCAACATGACATAATTCAAACCATTAACACAAACTTTCAGCACCATCCAACAAAGACAATTCAACCTAACTCAAGCATAAAGCATCAAAAATTGCATTCCCCTCACTCCGATGAGGTATACCAAAACTACTTTAATCAAATTTCAAAAGGGACCTAAAAGTCGTTGATCTAATGGGTAAAAACAGTACCTAATAGAACAAAAAAATATGGTTCTGGATAACATATACGAAAGAACCGTATACCTGATAACACAGAAAATCAAACCTCCAAAAATACAATCCCTTATATGTCTGACTTAAGACAATTACAATAAAAAGATCAATCAGAACCACACACACAATACCCCGATAACACAGAAAATCAAACATCTAAAAACACAATCCTATATATGTGTGACCCAATTCAATTCCAATACCCCGATAACATAGAAAACAAACATCTAAAGATGCAATAAAGCAATGAATCATAAAATCAGACATATCAGGATTACATTGGTAATTCTAGTTGTTGTATTACCAATGTATACTTAAATCTGATTGAAATGCAATCAGATTTAAGTATACATAATAAAGTTGAAAGAATGGATCACATCCACCGCTTTTACATATAAGGATTACATCCACCGCTTTTCCATTCCTCCACAATCACACGTACCAAAACTAAAACCCAGGCTCTCAACTCAGGCAAATATCCCAATAGAGCAAAATATAAGCTTAGAGAAGCCAAAATATATCAAAAGGAAATAAACACAGACACCTAAGCTACTATATCAACTTCATTGCAATCCAACAGAAACACCAAGCAGAGATTTCCGGTAAAGCTGATAACTCTGTCAAATTTATAGGAACCAAATCACTGAAGAAAGCTATACAACGCAGCAATCCCAAATCAAAGCTATACAACAGTGAAAGAAAGACTTACGGATCTGTTAACACAAAACTATCTCCTCCCTGACCTTCACAGTACTACAAAAAGAAAAACCATTTGTGAGCAGCCATGTAGGCCATAAATCTAACAACCATGACAACCGACACTAAACCTAAGAATAGAAAGACAATATGCACACAGATCCCATCTATCACAAACAACCAAGCAAACCTAAAACACACCATCCAATCACAGCAGGAAATGAAGCACCAATAATCGAAAATGTGACCAATTAACCAACCAACAAAAGTACTTGTTACAAATAACACGTTGTTGTTGCATCGAAACATATAAATGTTGACTAATCTGACTAACATTGACTAATATTGCGCACATCAGCCATCACCCTTTTTGTTCAAATACACACCTGAAACGATCCTAGGTGAATATTCCTACTGCTCGCGGCAGATTTAATGATAGCATGCTCACAACGGAGATCCAAGCAATTTAATAAAGCATTAACAGCTACCAAAGATACATGTCAAATTAAAACCCTCAAACAACATGAGAATACCAACAGTGTAACTATTTTCCCAGGTGAGATCCAAGCAACATAATAAAGCATTAACATCTACCGAAGATGCATGTCAAATTCAAAACCTCAAACAACATGAGAACAAATAAGTTGACTAAACATGAATACAAAACCAACGAAGACCATGGCCTTTTCACACTATCCACAAAGTTCATCAGGTTGTTGATCTCAGAAAAAATCCAACCCAACACAAACACAACTCAAACCCAAATACAATACAAAACCTGAAAAAGGGTGACTGACTTGCTCAGCTGTCCAAACCCACTCCTCAAAATCACTTCAACACAGCATAAATTTGTTCTGCAAACAAAAACCAAAACAGAGTCAGGACTCATAACCCTCCAAAAAGGCTATCCTTTTCTTCAGTAAACAAAGCCAAAACACCAAACCCTGATCATAAAAATCAAAACTTTCGTACATTTCCAGCCTAAAATGAACAAAAAAAAACCCCTCCCCTTAAACTAATCACAGTGTGTGATGAACCGAAATGGTGAGCCAAAAAGAGAGCAAATTCTAATAAAGGTGGAAACTTTCTTGCCTCAGAGAAATGTGGGTCTCAGCTTCGGTTGATAAAGTTCAAAACTTTAGGGCTTTTCAAAGATCAAAATCAAAAGGGTTTTGGATTTGAGAGGAGGCTGAGCTTTTGGGAAAGAGAAAGAGAGATTGGAAATCAGAGATCGGAGAATAAGAGACTGATTGTCAGAGAGAGATTGGAAAAACTGGAGGACCTGGTGGAGGATTTGCCTGAGAAAATGTGTGAGCCGATGGTGAAGTACGTGGAGGGAGTTAAGGCTGATTTGAGAAATGGGACTTGTTTGGGGGGTTAGTGAAGGAGATGGCTAAGGCTGCGGTGGATTCAAGGCCGGAGCTGGAGGCGGTGAGGAGTAAGACCACGCTGGCTGAAGAGAGTAGACCCGAGGCTTTGAGGAGGCTCAGGGAATCAGAAGAGTATGTGAGGAGGTCGGAAACCTAGAGAGAGCAAACCGAACATATCAACCAAAAGTCTTGACGAAATCTGAGAGAGAATCAGATCGGATGATGGCAGCCACAAACCAAATGAGAGCAGGTGAGCAACCCACCACGCAGAAGGAAAAGGCGCCAACAGTGTCCCGCACGAACCGCACGATTTGAACAATATAGAACAGTATGAACAGTAAAAGGCAAAACCCACAAATGCTTGACGAAATCTGAGAGAGAATCAGATCGGATGATGGCAGCCACAAACCAAATGAGAGCAGGTGAGCAACCCACCACGCAGAAGGAAAAGGCGCCAACAGTGTCCCGCACGAACCGCACGATTTGAACAATATAGAACAGTATGAACAGTAAAAGGCAAAACCCACAAATGTTATATAGTAAATGCCCTCCATATTCTAGCCAGATTTAGATTTCGAGAGCAAGCTAGTCAAATTCTGTTAGACCTAGATTAGAACTTGGCGCCCCAAACCAAATCGAATCTTGGAGGCTCAAACTCGATCGGATCGTGGAACTCCAATCTGATCAGATGTATAGCTTGCACCATCCTCACACCCCATCAAAGCCTCCGCCACCATAATTATGTCCATCGCCCTTCGATCTCAAACGAGGCACAAGCACCGTCAACCTCACCTCTTCCTCTTAGACTTGGTCTGCATCAAGAGATCCTCACTTTGTCCATGACGGACCCATCCAACCGCACATGTTTCTCGTCGACGAGGCGAGATGCCTGCTTCGATTCGTAGGGCAGTCGAACGAGCAAGCTTTTTCGATTGAGGAGAGGATTTGGGAACGTGTGTGCGACACGTTCTTTTTATTTCTCTAATAAAGTGTGGATCTCATAAGATACCCATATTGATATTCATAATTGTTTTGCATCTCCAACCCAAAGCCTAAATTTATTATAGTTATTATTCATTTTTATATTATGATTTAAAGAAACGGTTAGAATATGCCAGTATAATGCAACGCTGAAGTGAGACCAACAACGTGGTAGATCTGTGTCTACCTATTTTAAATATGAAGGTGTCATATAAATGTACCCAAAATATGCAAGAAATATTGAAATTCGACGAAAGCATAAGAATTAGTCTCAAACCACGTATATAAGTTGTTTGACATTTCATCCCAAACGATATAAATATATATATGTCGTTTGAAATCTGCAGAGACCGTCAAATTTCATGGGTCTATCGTCTATGTGTTGTTTAATGTTGATTTGGATGTCAACTTTATTTGAATTTCTTTTCTTTTCTTTTTTGGCAAAAAATTTATTTTATTTTTAGAAATATTTGTTCTAAAGAGACATGGTAATCATTTGAGCTTTTATTATGGTTATTTACATAAATAATTCAAGTTGAACATATTCGGTTAGTTTATGGATTGGATACAATTTTGATACCTTAACAATCATAAAATTGGATGAAATTTTACAGAAATAATCTATATATTAGGTACTGTTTCTGCACAAACCCGTAGGCCTAGTGGAAACTGATGAATCAAGATGTGATCTCCTCCTGCGAACCTGCTAACTAAGGGGAATACCGGGCTGGCCGGTCTTCTCCTCTCCGATGTCTAAGTTAGTACAGTTGGGATGAATAGATAACTTAAGCAAGAGTGATAAGCAGTTGGAGAGATCAGTTACCTATTAAAGAGGGTAGTTGAGGCCCTTATATAGGTGGTCGGGTGTGAGGGCGTGATGTGGGACTGGTTTCCTTCTGTTCGTACACAAAAGGACAGCTCTGGTGGCCTATTCGGCAGGCTGGCGTCCCCGGTTTCCGGGCCCCTAGTCACAAGGTAGACTGCTGGACCTCGGGTCCGGGTGTTGGTGATCCTGCTCCGGGCCTCAGTCCGGCCCCTGACGTACTGGCTGCGGGTCTGTGGGCCTATGTAGCCCCTCTGTGGCTACTGTCAACAAGTCCCCCAAGTTCCCGGTCAAGTGCAATCTTGAATGGGGACTTAATATGTCTCGCTCCTATCCCGCAGACCCGCAGGGTTACCGACCCAACGGTGCCCAGTCCCCCAAGTTCATATTGAAGATTGGGCGTGATCGGGCGTTCGGGCAGAGAAGGCGTGGTGATGTGAGTACCTATTAATGATGACGTGCGACAGTTATGAGTATGTTTGCAATACTAATGGTATTGTGCTCAAGTGTTGTCGTGCCATGAGTATGGAACGGGGTGAAACCCGGACGAGTGCATGGGATGACAATGTGGCGTTGAAATCCACCATGCGATGAATATGGAGCGGGGTGAAACCCGGACGAGTGCATGGGATGACAATGTGGCGTTGAAATCCGCCATGCGATGAATATGGAGCGGGGTGAAACCCGGACGAGTGCATGGGATGAGAATGTGGCGTTGAAATCCGCCATGCGATGAATATGGAGCGGGGTCAAACCCGGACGAGTGCATGGGATGACAATGTGAGGACTCGACCGGTGGACTACCATGTCGGAACAAGTCCTCCCAGTTCCCAAGGTAAAATTGCTGCCAACGGTGGGGCAGGCCTGGGAGTAGCCCGGTGGGGTGGCGTAGAGATAACAAGTCTCCCGTGGATCCCCATATTTATCACAGTTCAGTGTGATGCAGGGTTTTTAGCCTGCTGGAAGAGTTTGCATGTGTTAGAGGTAAACTCTCCCGGGTTTATAAAGCCCATGTGTTTGAAGCCTTGAGTTGTTGCTGGCTTGTCCTTGCCCGCAGGGGTGAAGGAAAGTGGCAAAACCGGTGGAATGCCATGGAGCCGGTTGAATGCTACGTAACCGGTGGGATGCCATAGAGCCGGTTGAATGCTACCTAACCGGTGGGATGCCATGGAGCCGGTTGAATGCTACCTAACCGGTGGAATGCCATGGCGCCGGTTGAATGCTACCTAACCGGTGGGATGCCATGGAGCCGGTTGAATGCTACATAACCGGTGGGATGCCATGGAGCCGGTTGAATGCTACCTAACCGGTGGAATGCCATGGAGCCGGTTGAATGCTACGTAACCAGTGGGATGCCATGGAGCCGGTTAAATGATACCTAACCGGTGGAATGGTATGGAGCCGGTTGAATGCTACGTAACCAGTGGGATGCCATGGAGCCGGTTGAATGCTACCTAACCGGTGGAATGCCATGGAGCCTGTTGAATGCTACCTAACCAGTGGAATGCCATGGCTCTTGGGGAAGTGGGGGGGGGGGGGGGGGGGGGTTTGACGCCTCGGTTCCCGATCCTGTTTCCTTTAACTGCCGCTTGTAGGCGGGACAAGTGGCTGACATGCATTTAAGGAGGAAGCCCATCGGTCCAATCAGTTATGATGGCGTGGGTAGGTTATCGATGCTGGGACACGTGTCAGTAGAGAGCGATCTGAGATGGAGGGCCTGGATTCGCAGGCGTTTGACTTGCCCCGATTGAGTATTTTGGGGGGATTACAGGGGTGCCTAGGGCATCAGACCCGTCTATAAAAAGGTCTCCTTTGTCTTCATTATTTCTGTTTTTGCTCTTGGCCCAGAGAGAAGAAGAGAAGGTTGGAGAGGAATCCGGCGAAAGTTCTGTGGAGGTACCTCGCGCTATTAGTGCTTCAAGCGTTCTGGTTCTTACCTACCATTGCTCGGTGTTTTCGTAGGACTGACTTTCCTCGGTTGTGCATAGTAATCGGTAAGTCTCGCCTTCATTGCTTCGTGTTTTTTTTCTTTTTGGTTGGTGTTTTGCGGCGGGGGGGGGGGGGGGGGAGGGTGGGGGGGGGGCTCTGTCGCCGATTGTGAGTTGTTTTGAGCGGGGCGTCTGCGGAAAACTTGGGGAGCAGCCGCAGAGAGCGCTGTTCTAGCCTGTTGCTGACCAGCGGTGGGGTTTTGTTTTCATCCCCTAGGTTAAATGGCTTCGCCTCGCTCAGGCATAGTTCACCATCTTTCGGGTCCCGACAGGCGTCCTGCGGTGGACGATGAGGAGAGGTTGGAGGATTGGCTTGGTTCGGATTCCCCGGAGTCCGAAGCCGCTGCCCTCTCCCGGGGCGGGGTCTCGTCTTCTGGGTCTCTGGAGTGTGAGGGCATCCCGCACGGGTGCGCTTTCCTGGTACTCCGCCCGTGAGTTACACTATCGGGAGTGGGAAAGAGACTGTAGCGTGCGATGAACTGGAGGGTACTATGAGCCCTGCAGAGATTGCCGCCTTCCGGGAGACGTGGAATATCCCTGATGAGGTGACGTTACGGCCGCTGAATCCCGGAGAATCGGCTTGTGACCCGGAGGCAGGTTGGGTTACTGTTCACGGAGACCAATTTCGTCACGAGTTCTCCAAGTGGAGGCAGCTGCTGAGCCTTGCTTGTCTGTACGAGCTGTCCGGGATGAGCATGCCAACGGTGAACGAGTTCCGGGCATTGTACAGACTGTCCTTCTCGAAGAAGAAAGGGTGTCGGGGTTGTCTGACTTTTAGCGCCCGACACTTTCAGCCTATCATCACCCACCTGCCTTCCTGGGTGGACAATAACTGGAGGAAGAAGGTGGTGATGGCGGGTGGGACATGGCAGAAAAGGAGGAGGATGTACCGGGTTCCTGGTGCGTTCCAGCCCCTTGGTGACCAATCGTTCGTACTGTCCGAGTTGGAGCGGGATAGGATTATGACGATACTCGGGTGCTGGGACGATCTTGAGCGAAGCTCCTACAACTTCATACGGCGGGAGGTGTTAGAGTACTGCTGTCTCGGGCGGGATCCCGGTGCGTAGCAGGGTTTTAGTAGTGACGTTCCCGCTGACTGAGTTGATACTAACCCTTTGTTTGTTCTGCAGGTGCATCTTCCCGGACGGTCGTCAAGCCCGGTAACACACTATCCATGGACGGTGAAGACCTTGTCTCGAGGTTGAAGGAGAAAGGGGAGGCCGTTTCACGGACCTCGGTGGATGAGGAGTCTGGCCGGCTTACCGTTCATGCCGAACCGATGGCCTTGGACGTTGCGGATGACGCCTATACCCTAAGGCATGTGAAGACTTACCCCGCTGCGTCCATGGCGGGACCCGGAAAGGGCAAAACCACCGGGAGACCACCAAAGGTTCCTGGTGGGACGAACAGGATTCCGTACCGACCGGGATCTGTCTCGCTTGTCACCAGGGTCTCTCGGACAGGCGCACAATCTTCTTCACCGGCCGACCTGGGTGAGAAGAGGCGGAGGATCATGGACGTTCATCCCTCCGCGCTGGTGACGCTGACTGGCCAGTCGTCTGGTGAGAACTTGGTGAAACGGCTCAAGTTGGCCAGCGGTGCGACGAGTTCCGCTGGGGACAAGGCTGCTGCTGCCTCAAATTCTGCCGGTCAGCAGAGTAGCCCCGCTCCTGCGGAGGAACAGAGGGGAGGTTCGGAGAGTCCCTTCGTCCGGAATCTGGCGGCAGACGTGGTTGGTTTTGGTCTGGATAAGCCTGGGGCTGCTGGAGCCTTGTCGGGGGAGAATCGCCAGAAGAGCAAGGAGTCGGTCCTCCGGGTAAGAATTGCTTGGTGCCACGGCATCGCTCATAACTTCTGCCGGGTTTCGTTATTTTTGTTGTTTGCTTAATCGGCTCCCTGTTGTTCTGTAGCTATTGTACAATCTGTACCAGTCGGACCCGAGTGAGGAGCTGTCGGAGTTGAAGAGGCAGGTGGCCGCTCTGACAGGAGCCCGTGAGCGCCTGGAAGTTGAGAAGTCCAGGCTTGAGCAGGAGAAGGTCAGGCTGGAGGAGAGGGCCAAGAAACAGGTGGCCAAGCTAGAAGGCCAGGTCCGGAGCCTCGAGGAGGAGAAGGAGCGGGCTGAGGAGGAGAGGGCCGAGCTGGAGGCCAGAGTGGATGAGCTCCAGGTGGGAGCTGCAGCTGTGCGCGCCGCCGCTGCAGCTGCGGCTGGAGAAGAGGACCCAGAGCTTTTCCAGCAGGTTATCCAGAAATATCACGATAGTAACCAGTTTCTTGAACTCCTGGAAAAGGCTAGGGAGTCGGGTATCGTCGATGCCTACGTGGAGTGGGAAGAGAAGGGGTACCTGGATACCTCACGAATGCCGAAGGCGGGGGCCGACGACGATGCTGATGGGCAGCTGGCAGAAGAGGAGCAGCCATAAGGGGAAGGTGGGCTTCGACCATCTGAACCCGTTAGAGTGGATGCGGTGGCTCCATCTGGGGAAGTTGGCGGGATGCCCACTGAGGAGGGAGACGCGGCTCCTTAAGATTTTTGTTTTGCTCTTTTTTTTTTTGTAAATCCGCCGGAACGGTTTTTTTTTTGTATTATACCATTTGGATATACATTTTTGCACCGGTGGAATTCCTTGGATTTCTCTCAAAATAGTTGGCATACATATCTTATGATGTTACGTTGGTTGAACCGTTGATATGCCAAACTAACTGCTTGAAATTTCTAGCACCTAACCCTTTGTTGGGTCCGGGCGTGCTTACCAGCCCTGGCCCTGCTCCCGGTCGGGATCTACTCTCATTTCCCCTATATACCGCTGAAGCTGACCGCTGTTAACCAAACCCTCCACTGCTGTCTTGAGGGCGAAGCAATTGTTCGTCCTATGGGTAGCTTCATCGTGGTAGGAGCAGTACTTGCCTGTTCGCGCCTGGGTAAGTTTCTCCTTTGGGTACTTGCTCCTTGCTACGAGCATAAAATGCGACGTTCTTAATATGTTTTTACCTCCATTTATGCAATTCTTAACCCTTATTGTTGTAATATAGAGTCATTGAGTCGTGTTTGGAGTCTTTGGCAGAGTTGGTGTACAAATTGAGCGTAAAATGCAGAAATTGTCGGAAAATTTGAGTAGGAGTCCTTGTTTGACTAGGAATCCTGTTTGGACTAGGAAACCTGTTTTGACTAGGAAACTTGTCGGAATAGAATTCTTTATTGTTCGTCGTTTCTGAAACATGTGAGGAAAATTTAGAATCCTGTTTGGATTAGGAAATGTCTTGTTTAGGAAAGTCCTACTTGAACTATGACTGTATATTCCGTGACTTTCCTATTTCGATTTTCCTATTCTAGTAACTTTCTCGATCTAGTAGGTTCCTTGATTTGAATTGGAAACTTTCCTAATCTAATGATCTTATCTATTACACATATGTCTTTTTAAGACATTATTTGTCTAGATTAGGACAAGTTTATTACATGAATTAATTCTGTATTTCTTTTCTTTATTTTCAGATTTTATCTGGAGATAAAGGAAGAGATAAATTCTAATATTCATGGGGAGCTTTTGCCGATTTACCATGGTAACTTTCATGGGAGGTTACTGATTTTATTTGGAGAGAATCAAGGCTGAACAAAGACCGAATGTGGACCATTTTGTGCTCAAGAGTCAAGATAATATTGCTGATTAATTCAAGATTAAATCAAGAGATATTGTGAAGATTTATTCAGCCATTATCCTAGGATATTCGGCAGAAATTAAAGAGAAAGACAAGGGCTGCATGTGGACTGAATTTGATGCTTGATTCAAGATATTTTGCTGAATTAAGTTAATGATAATTGAAGAGATAATTGAAGCAAGTATTCAGCCTTTGACCAAAGCAATTTTCGGCAACAACCCTAGGGTTTTGGCTGAACCCTAGGTTCCCATGCTTCTCTATAAATACCACCCCATAATTCCAGAAAAAATCATCTTCTCTTCCTCACTTAAACTAGCTAAAACTCTGCCGAATTGCTTCCAAGAATTCTCACCAAGAACATAGCCGAACCATACTCCACCACCTTTCATAAAATCATTCCAATCATCAACACCAATCCACTTGCCGAATTCTTCAACAAGGTTGTCACTTGGATTTTAATTTCAATGGCTTTTGTTTCTTTGTATTTATACATTAATTTGTCTATGAATTATGTATTGATTCTTGGATCTGATTTTGGTTTTGTTATTTATTCATGGGATTTCTGAATTCTTGTTATAATTGTTTGGTTTTCTTATGTTTAATTGCCGAATTATGCATGTTATGTAATTGAATATGGTATGATGGGCAGTAGGCTTTTGCATGTTTTCTTGATTTAATTAGGTTTATTTCCTTAATTCGTGTGCAACCGAAGGAGATGTCTAGATGCATTCGAAGGCCATGAGTGTTATCTAGGTATTGAATTCACTTGCCGATTTAATACATGTTGGATCATACGCATAGTTGATTTTAATGTGTATTTATCTAAGGGCTAGAGTAATTCTGGAAATTTACATGTCGATGTGAGATGAGTGACGCCATACTTGCTAACATGTTCCAATTCGACATACTGTGCTTATGTGCTATTTGTGTTTAATTTCTACGCGTAGTGTTATTAAACCGATTAGTACCATGTTTAGGATTACACACGTAGTTGATTCTAAATACTTGTGATGTTTTGAATAATTAAATATACCGCGTTGGCTCTAATTAAATTGGAACTTAATTGATCTTGAATTCGATATTTGCTTGCTGCCCCTATTACTTGTTTTAATTTCGTTGCATGTGTAATGAGTTTTGTGTTTTGTGATTGTGTGGAAGATGTTGATCAATTGTAAATAATAATTTAGGATTTAAATTTGTAAAAAAATCAGTAGGTAATTAGATTAAAAATCGACAACCCCCTTATGTGCAACACTTTGTGTGATTGAAAGCCCTTGATTTCCCCGGATAGAACGATCCCTACTTGTCCTAACTACAATTGACAAAAGAAGGGTATTATGTGTATGAAGTTGTTTTGCAGGTACTTTGTGCTTGGATTACCTCTCCATCACTCCTCGGCGGTGGGGGAATGATGTTCCCCGTTCTCGTGCAAGATGTCCTCGTATGAAGAGGTTAGAGTGGTGAAGACCTCTTGACGTTCTGCTGGCATGATCTCCAGGAGGTGTTCTTGCCGGTACTGCGCCGGCTTGTGCTCGCCCTGGGGTTTGTCATGATAGGGCTTCTGCTGCTGTTGGTTCCCCCAACTTCTGCCTGGTCTGCTTGGTTGGGCGCCTCGGTTCTCGCTCCGCTGGCTGGCCTTGTTTTCTCGACCGGCCGGGGGGTGCTCCTCCCGCTTTCTCTTCAACAAGTGTTGCCCATAAGTTTCATGATCCGCCTGAGCGTGCCTGATGGCCATCGCCATTAGCTCGTCATACCCCTGCGGGAGTTCCACCCGTACGGCGTAGGAAAATTTTCCTGGCCGAAGCCCTTGTTTGAACGCCATCTCGGCGATGCCCTTGTCGAGGTTCCGAACCCCGGCCGTCGCCGTTTGCCAGCGGTTGACAAACGTCCTTAGCTCCTCGCCATGTGCCTGTTTGCAGTTGAAGAGGATGGTCGATGTCCGGGCTCCTTCGACCCGGAGGATGAAGCGGCCTACGAACCGGTCGGCCAGTTGTTCAAACGCCTCAATGGAGTTTGTCGGGAGCTCATAAAACCAGCTGAGCGCCTCTCCAAACAAGGTTTCCTGGAATATGTTGCAGCACACTGCATCGGAATAGCCCTTGGCGCACGTTTGGGACCGGAAACTATCCAAATGTTGGTATGGGCAGCCGGATCCCGAGTACGTGAGTTTTAGGGATTTCTGGTTACCAGACCTCCCTGATTCCAGAACCCGGTGCGAAAAGGGGCCCATGCGTTCGTTGAATCGCGCGCCTTCCATCGGCTCCGCCGCCCTTCCATTTGGGCCTTTAGATCCGACACAGAGTCGGTGAGTACATGTAGTGCCCGCGCGGTCGGGGTCACGACTTCATCCTCGAATGAAGCGTGTGACTGCGGGGGTGCCGGTGTGCTTATTGGCAAGACCGCGACGCCTGGGGACTCCGCCCTCCTGCGGTCGCTGGACCTTCCTCCCGATGATTGTCCCGCCTCAAGGCGCTGAGGTTGGCCTGGCGCGGGTGTACGTGCCCTTGCCATAGCGGCGTTGCGCTGCTGTCCTCTTTTTAGGGCAGCCACCAGGGCAGCGTTTACCGTCTCCATTTCCTCATACCGAGCATTGGATTTTGCTCTATCCCGGTCGCTCTCGGCGCGCAGGCGACCGACTTCTGCCCTCATCGCCCGTATCTCCCCCGCCATATCGTGCCGGTCGGGGCTGTACGTGGTGTCCCGGTCGCTGTCACCGAGCAGACTCTCCTCTTTGTCACTCGGATCGTCCAAGAATGTCAGCGAAAAGCCCCGGTGCGTTGGTTGGTCGCCTTCCACCGGGCCTTTCCCGCGCGCGCTATCGTTGCATGCCCCCGGCGTGCCGCTTGGCCCCCCATAGCTGCAATCGTCCTGGTTGCCCTGGTCGCTGCGTTGCTCCCGTACAGCGACCGGGGTGGAGATGAGCACTTGCTCTGGTGCGACCCGCTGACCCTCCGTTGTATTTCTTTCCTGCCCCGCTTCTGAGCTTTCTGCCATTTGGTGATGCCTACGTGACTTTTATACAAGCTTCCTACAGACGGCGCCAATTGTTTCTGCACAAACCCGTAGGCCTAGTTGAAACTGATGAATCAAGATGTGATCTCCTCCTGCGAACCTGCTAACTAAGGGGAATACCGGACAGGCCGGTCTTCTCCTCTCCGATGCCTAAGTTAGTACAGTTGGGATGAATAGATAACTTAAGCAAGAGTGATAAGCAGTTGGAGAGATCAGTTACCTATTAAAGAGGGTAGTTGAGGCCCTTAGATAGGTGGTCGGGCGTGAGGTCTGGTCTTACTCTTCGATGTGGGACTGGTTTCCTTCTGTTCGTACACAAAAGGACAGCTCTGGTGGCCTGTTCGGCAGGCTGGCGTCCCCGGTCCCCGGGCCCCTGGTCACAAGGTAGACTGCTGGACCTCGGGTCCGGGTGTTGGTGATCCTGCTCCGGGCCTCAGTCCGGTCCCGGACGTACTGGCTGCGGGTCTGTGGGTCTATGTAGCCCCTCTGTGGCTACTGTCAACATGTACTAAATAGTGGTGATGTGAAAATATGATCGAAAAATGTGGTAAATAAGAAACTTTGCACATTAAGTTCAAAACGAAACTTTGCACATTAAGTTCAAAACGAAATTTTACTCTGGATAACTGAAACTTTGCTCTGGATAACAAGGCATAACTGAAACTGAAAATACAAAATTTTAGTTCATGCTGACCTCCTACACTATCATAATATCATCTACGATCCTGCTAAAATGCCTGCAAGCACTCAATTGCAATTTGCGTCCAGTGACAATAGCCTTACTTGAAGTGACGGAAAGTCTGAGTTGCAAAAAAAAATAGTAGCATAAACAAGGCTTTAAATCTAATTTATACAGACATTACACTAGTAACCAAAAAACTCAGAGGTTAAACTAAGAACAAGTTCAAGTGCACTCACCCTAATTAACTTGTACAACTACAAAATACAAACTAATAAAAGCAGTAACGCACTCTCTTAGAGTGATTTGAGGGGTTGGGAATTTCTAAATCTTTTGCTAGAGTGGGAAATTTAATCTCACTTTCTTCTCCTAAAAAAAAGTAGTAAATTGTTTTTTGGTCCGAAGAAGTAATCGGTTGTGGGCTTGTGGGTAGGAAGTGAAAATACTCAAAATAGTCCATGCTATTGTTAGCCGACCAAGAAAATTCTGAAGTTACGATTACATCCACTCTCTCAGCCGCTAAGGATTTCAGTTCTGCAGAACAGAACAGAACAGAACAGAACAGAACATGCTCAGTGTTTCTGTGTTCGCAGCTTCCTCGGGCCTTGTAAGTTTATTACGACTCTCTCTCTCTCTCCCTCCCTCCTTACTTCCAATGTTGGGTCTGTGTTACTTATCCACTCCGATATTTTAGCAGACTTTGCATTTGGGTTTTAGAAATAACTGGACTTCCGGAAGACCATGCGCTTCTCTATCTCAGGTTTGTAATGGTTTCAATCACCATGCTTCTCATTTTGTCAACTTCCTTTTTTATTTTCTTGGTGAATTAATCTGAAATGCAAAGAATCCAGTTTGAAATTGTGAACTTCGTCTGTACAATCTACATGCATTAGTTTTGAATCTGGAGATTTTATATCCTAAATAAAAATGATGGCCTAAGTTGATAGGACTAAAGATTGAAGCCCTAGAACTTTTTAGATTAGTTTCTTAGTCTTTTTGTATCAAATGTGATTTCGTTAGATGATACGCTCAGGTCCTCGTGCTGTTCTTGAAAGCACATGCAGGCTTGACTTGGCCACACTAGAACAGACTTGCTCTGATCTCCTACGTACTTGTACCCAATCCTTCAACTTACCCAATGGCCGAGCCATTCATGCAAAACTCATCAAAGGGTCTCTGCCCTTTTCGCCGTTCCTTCATAACCATCTCCTTAACATGTATGGCAAATGTGGGCGTCTCAACAATGCCCTCCAAGTGTTCGATGAAATGCCTGAGAGAAATGTGGTGTCTTGGTCTGCACTAATTAAAGGGTTTGTGCAACACGGCTGCCCCAATGAAGCCTTGTCTTTGTTTGGTCGAATGCACCGGGATGGCACCACCAAGCCCAATGAGTTCACATTGGTCAGCTCTCTCCAGGCTTGCTCCCTCTGTGGGAGTCTGACTCAAGCTTACCAGGTTTACACATTCATTGTTCGTCTCGGGTTTGAATGGAATGTTTTCCTCACTAATGCAATGCTGACTGTTTTAGTAAGACATGGTAAACTAACAGAGGCTCTGCAAGTATTTGAGAAGTGTTCTAATAGAGATATAGTGTCTTGGAATGCTATCATGGCTGGCTACTCGGAGTATGCTTATTCTGAAGTAGCTACTTTCTGGTGGAGAATGAATCGCGAAGGAGTGACGCCCGACAGCTACACATTCTCGAGTGTGCTCACTGGGCTGGCTGCTATTGCTGATATTAAAATGGGTGTACAGGTTCATGCACAGGTTGTGAGGTCTGGCCATGGCGCAGAGATTTGTGTGGGGAATTCCCTGGCTGATATGTATATTAAAAATCATCAGTTGCTGGATGGTTTTAAAGCTTTTTATGAGATGCCTCTGAAAGATGTCTGCTCATGGACCGAAATGGCTGCTGGCTGCCTGCAATGTGGGGAACCAAGCAAAGCAGTCGAGGTTATTGCTCAAATGAAGAAAGTGGGGATACAGCCAAACAAGTTCACACTTGCAACTGCCCTGAATGCGTGTGCCAATCTGGCTTCGTTAGAGGAAGGGAAGAAATTCCATGGTTTGAGAATTAAACTTGAAACTTGTACGGATATGGACGTCTGCGTAGACAATGCTCTGCTGGACATGTATGCAAAATGTGGATGCGTGGATGGTGCACGGTGTGTTTTTGAGACAATGAAGGATCGTTCTGTAGTCTCATGGACAACAATGATAATGGGGTGCGCGCAAAATGGGCAGGCTAGAGAAGCTCTTGAGATTTTTGATAAGATGAGGCTGCAGGAAGGCATTGAGCCAAATTACATCACCTTTATTTGCGTGCTTTATGCATGTAGTCAAGGAGGATTTATTGATGAGGGATGGAACTACTTTGCCTCCATGACTCAAAACTATGGAATCTCCCCAGGAGAAGACCATTATGCATGCATGGTTGATCTTCTAGGCCGAGCTGGACGTATAAAGGAAGCTGAGGAATTGATTAACAACATGCCTTTAAAACCAAGTGTTTTGGTTTGGCAGACTTTGCTTGGTGCTTGTCAGCTACTTGGGAATACTGAGACAGGAAAGCGTGCAGCGCAGCATGCATTAGATATAAGCAGAACAGAGCCATCAACGTATGTATTGCTTTCAAATATTTTTGCTGGCTTGAGCAATTGGGACAGCGTAGGGATGCTGAGGAAACTAATGGACTCTAGGGATGTAAAAAAATTGCCTGGATCCAGTTGGATCGAACACTGAATAGAAAGATAGCTCATTGCCTTTAGCTAGCAAAAAAAAAAACAAATATTGAATGAAAGATATAGGCCATTGGACTTATAGATAGCTAGTTGTATTCTTGATTGCTTCTTGTAAATCTGTTAGCTGCCCATTATAGCTTTAGGCTTTGGGAGCGGGACACTTGTTTTTTATTTTCAATAACATTATTCAGTTCAGACTGGTTCTTTTCAATGACATACTAGACTCTTGTTCTTGTTTTAGTGCTGGCAAGTATAATTTTCACAAACGAAAATGAGATTGGAGCAGATTTTGAGTTATGAGTAGTAATGTAGCAGACAATGTTTAGCATGCTACCACGGTAAGCTCAATATTTATGCCCGAGAGGTTATTCGATGGATTGAACCTTCAGACTTCAGGAAGCATAGGTCCTCATTTCACTGTTGCTTCATACTTGGTTTCTTGTAAATGACAATTGGGCTCCACTGCTGCATTCTGCTCTACCATCTGCTAAATTCTGTGTTTTCCCCTCTCAATGGGGGGACAAAGTATCCTCTTGCTTATTAACATGTGTCAATTTGTGTAGATTCAAATCGAAAAGTACTGTTAACTCCTGTCAATTTTGAAGTTGCTGCATTGTTTTTTTTTTTCTTTACAGGAGTTGAGATATCTAAAGTTTGCAACTGTTAACTCCAAATTTTCTTGCAGGAAAGTAGCAATTTAGTGCCTAGAAATGAGGAAGATAAAACAATTTGGAAAGTGACGACCAGGTCTGCCACCAAGGATATAATTTTACTTTCTACCTCTCCGACGACTTCTCAGCAACATAACCCCACTCCACTTGTTACTGCCTTGAAGGCTTCAGCTGAACAAAATGCTGCTACCTTTCACTTTCCTGGGCACAACAGAGGTCGAGCTGCACCAAATTCTATAACTGAACTTATTGGTTCAAAACCTTTTCTTCATGACTTACCTGAGCTTCCAGAACTTGGCAACCTCTTTTCTCCGGAAGGGCCAATTTTAGATGCACAACAACAGGCAGCCAAACTCTTTGGCTCATTGGAGACATGGTTCCTTGTAGGAGGTACGACATGTGGAATTCAAGCAGCCATTATGGCTACTTGTTCCCCTGGAGATATTTTAATTCTCCCTCGGAATTCCCATATATCAGCTGTATCTGCTTTAATATTGTCTGGTGCAGTACCCAAGTACATCATCCCTGATTATAATTTTGACTGGAACATTGCTGTTGGGGTCACTCCATCACAGGCACGTCTGCTATAACGAAATTTATGGTTATTACATTCAAATGACTCCTTTATTACCCTTCGAACCAGTTTATCACATGTAAAGGATTACGATAGTTGGTAAAACATGGCCAAATTATTTAGGAAGTTCCAGCTTTATTTTACATTGTCACCACCATTTTTCTGTTGTATCTTTTAATGAATTTGGCTGTAATAGGTGGAGACGGCTATCCAGGAAGTGGAGAAAGAAGGGCAAAAGGCAGCTGCTGTTTTCATCACTTCTCCAACATATCATGGTATATGCAGCAACTTGAGTGAGATAACCCAATTGTGTCATTCTCATGGGATCCCTGTGATTGTTGATGAGGCCCATGGGGCACATTTGGGATTTCATCCCCATATGCCGAGTTCTGCCATGCAGCAAGGTGCTGATATAGCTGTCCAATCCACTCACAAGGTTCTATGCTCGCTCACACAATCATCAATGTTGCACTTGTCTGGTATACTTGTAGATAAAGAAAAAATTTCTAGATGCCTTCAAACACTTCAAAGCACTAGTCCTAGTTATCTTCTATTGGCATCATTAGATGCTGCAACAGCTCAAATTAGTGAAGATCCTGAAACTATTTTTGAAAACGCAATGCAACTGGCTCTTGAAGCTAGGAATATGCTTAGAAAGACTCCAGGTATTTCAGTGCTTGATGTTTCAAGCTTTCCCAGGTTCCCTGCAATTGATCCTTTGCGGCTTACTATAGGATTTCAACAGCTTGGATTGTCTGGTTTTGAAGCTGATGAAATTTTATACAAGGATCATCATATCATTTGTGAACTTGTTGAGACCCAGTCCATCACTTTTGTTATTACCCTTGGAACTTGTAGAGAGCATGTTCAGAAGCTTGTATCAGGCATAAAGCATCTAGCAGCCACTTCATCGACTTTTGATGCTGAAAGGAAGGTGGACGGCAAAAATCTTGCACCGTTTGCTGATATTAAAACTAGCTTGATTCCTAGAGATGCATTCTTTAGTGATAAGAGGAGTGTGAATATCGAAAACAGCTTGGGCGAAGTTTGTGGGGAGCTTATCTGTCCATATCCACCTGGGATTCCAGTATTGATTCCTGGCGAGATTATCACTGAGAAAGCCTTGAATTATCTGCTACATGTTAGAAGCAAGGGTGCTGTCATTACAGGAGCTTCTGATTCCCAACTTTCCAACATAGTTATCTGCAGCAAGTAATTCTTGCAACAGAGGAAGTGTAACTAGGTTACAGATTTTTCTGCTTCAAAGGTGCAGGAGTTGCACACGAAATAGAATATAAATGCACAGGCTTATGAACCACAACCGATTTATTGAAGTATATGTTAGAAACCAACATTAGCATTCAGATGTTATTGATGCCATATAACAGAATTAAAATTTTTTTGAGTGATTCAAGTTCTAAGTTTATTGTCATCTCCCAGATACATTGTCTTCTTTTTTTCTTTTCCCTTTTTCTGAATAAAGGTACATTGTCTTCGTAGTGGTCTTTTCAGCTAATTGTTTTGCGTGGTTCTAGTATAATTTAAAATATTGTAATTTCGTTTGCTGATTTCCAGTTTTCCTACAAGGGATGAGAATAACTTTTTCTATTTACTGGAATTTTACAGATACTGAAGTAGATTAGCCAGACTTACCAGATGGACTAACTCAATTATTGGAACGGTAGTTTAGATTGACATGACTTTACCATAAAACTTGATGGAACCATGGATATATTAACTTTACCATAAAACTTGATTTACAGTAATATAGATTGACATGACTTTGAAGAACTGATGACCCAAATATCGAGGACCCAGATATCCATCAAGGAGAACAACTTTAGCCTAATGTTCAAATTTCATGAGACAAAAACAAACATTAAATGGAACGCTTTGCCAGCTGGTTTCCAAATTTAACTTCAGAAGAACATATTCACATTCTTCAACAGAACACTACTTAAATAATGAGCACAGTTGAATCTCCATGTTTTTGCATAAACAGAAAAGTCCCTAGTCCGATAAAGCATAACAGACTTATATTCACAATAATAATATCCATATTCAATCAAAGAAAGAATGCTGCTCTACTGCACAAGCACAAATCGACCCGTATTCATCTTCATATGATCTGCAATTTCTTTCGATGTTCTTTTTACACAAGATTAGCATCAAGCTTACAACATGTCAAAATGCCCTAGACCCTAAAATGTTGTTTCCTCTCGCAATTTCAACACCTCTCCTCTTCTTAACCGGATAGTGTATACAAGCCAACACAATCCGTGATAAGAAAAACAAGACAGAAACAACATGAAAAGGTCCCCAGAGAGAGCAGAAAAGAGCAATTAGTTTCAAGAATAACATAGGCCCTTCTAGCTCGACTCTGTGCTGATATTTAAATTACTATTGTAGACCCTTGATGGAGTTCTTGTTTTGGCTCGCTTCTTTGTAGGTCGACCAACAGGATCAAAGACATGAGCCTCCAAGTACGGAGATCCAAGTTGCAACTCTGTATCATCTGGACCAGCCCATGCTATCGGATTTGCTACATAAGATTAAAACAGAGTTATAGATTTGTGTTGATTCATCTTTTACATCAAGCGAAAGATAACATTGCTCAAGTATCAGTTTGTATTTTACATCAAGCAAAAGATAACATTACTTAGTTACCAAGTCTATGATCAAGGGGTTCTCTGTATCTCTCCGGAAAGGAAAAAACCTATTCAGTAATTACTCACTTTCCTGCCTGCATTATATATATCA
Organism: Potentilla sterilis; assembly: GCA_963682095.1. Taxonomy (NCBI): domain Eukaryota; kingdom Viridiplantae; phylum Streptophyta; class Magnoliopsida; order Rosales; family Rosaceae; genus Potentilla; species Potentilla sterilis. Next base: position 10,903,310 of record OY821761.1, read on the forward strand.
AGTAGATGTTATGTTGACGTCGTGTCCAAGATGCAAACAGAAAATACTGTAAGACCTGACAATTTACAGGACATCTGACTTGAGGGTTTCTAGGGTCGAACTAGATAATCTTTTTGCTAAGTGAAGGTCCGTATACCGAAACTAATTGCTCGCAAAGAAACTAATTGATATCCGATGTTGATTTCCAGGTCAGTACTCAATGTTGATGTTCAATTTTCAAGAATCCCCAAATAACTAAACTTTCTAAACACTGATCAAACTGAAAATATTTGTCAGACACTTGTTTGATCATTTATTAGGTAAAATTTAAAAGCAAAAACTACATATCCTGTTTTTCAGTTTTTGCCTGTTTCAAACGAATATGACAATATGCACTTCCCTTTTTAGGAAACGAGCACATATCAATTTCTAAACTTTTTGAGATGGGATAGTTCAGAGTTAGACATGCCTCACTCAAAGCATAAAGCTTTTAAAACTTAGAAAAGCATGCAAATTGGCACATACATATTGACATACACAGCAAAGAATCGAAACAGAGTATATACATTGCTTTTAAACACTCACCTTCAGTAGGTTCAACAGTTTTACTGCCATGGGCAGCAGCTGTCAGACGAGGAGGAGCAGGGCGTTTCCTCACATAATTCTCCTGTAGAGGCCTCGGAATCTGAAATGAAAATTGCGACATAGATAGCCCATCCACCATATACTCAGGATGCTCAATCAAATACCTAAAAAAACAAAACCAGCTTAATCATTACATGAAAGAGGCCATATATATATATATATATATCTATGCAATTTACACCATAGTTATTTGCAAGTACCAACCAATCTCAAATAAAAAGAAACACTAAAAACATACTTTTGAACCTCCACCATGGATCGAAGCCTCTTCCCGGACGGTGCTTGATAATAACTGAAAAAGAAAACACAATGCATCAGCACAGAAACATTAGAATCCACTCAAAACAGTACCATGAAAACACAATGCTAAAAGATGCCGATAACGGCATTGTCACAATACAATAGTCACATACACGTCTGCAAACTTGGTGCTTCCCTCACCCCGAATCCTGAGCAGCCGTTGCCAGCCTGGCGGCGGCTGCGCAATATTGGGCCTATCAATGGCCCAAAGCCGGCTCCCGTCCTGATTAATATCAGCCGCATCATCACACGAAATCGACGGCCGCCACTCCTTTGCAGTCTCACAGTAAAACGGCTGCTCCAGAATATGCTCCCGGATTTGCTCGTACTGCTCCTTCGTCGGAATCAGCCTCCACTTGAAGCAATTAGCACACTGCACAGTGAAGGCCCCGACCGACGGCAAAACCCTAGGACCTCCTCCGCCGGGACTCACCGGAGAAATGGAGCTTATCGGCTTCGGATTCACACGGCTCGCTTTACCTCCGGCGACGGCGGGGTCGTAGAGAATGAGCTCCTGCGATTTGATATGCGACTCAAGAACCTCGTCGGAGGAGGAAGGAGACGACGGCGGCGACGAGACGGAGGACGACGAAGCTGATACGGCGGCGGCGGCAGCGGCTCTGTTCTCGTTCGTCTTGGGCGTCTCTTGTTCTTCTTGCTCTTTGTCTCTACCGAGCTTGAGAGTAATCTTACAGGGATTTAAGGCGGCGGACTCCATAGGGTACAGATCTCCGAGCACCTCTGACCTTGAGAGAAATGAGGGGATAAAATTGAGCAGATCTAACGGTGGTGATTGTGATTACCTGAGGAGATCAGCGGCGGTGATGAGAAGGGGAGGTTTTAGCTTGATTGGGAAAGAAGGGGAGGGAGGGAGGAAGATTAGGGAGAGATCGAGTTTCTTTGAATGTTTTGGAGTGGAGAAAAATAGAAATGTTATATTTGGAAAGTAGGGCGAGGTGTGTTTATTTAATTGCACTTTCTGGTTTGATTAATTGAATTACCTTGTGAGATCGAGGTGTTTGGGTTGAATTTGGTTTGGACTTAAATAGCAATTAGATGGAGATGTGCTCTAGCTCGTGTAATTATAACCACCTGTGATATAAAAGAATGTTTTTCAACTATTTTGTGTTCAAAAATGCATACGTGTTCTCACTCTAATCGCTTTGGGCATTGAAGATTTAGAATTTATTAATTTTTTATAAAAATTATTACATTTAAAGTAAATTAAGAGTATTACATCGTGAATCCACCATTCTTTATGAATATATCATCAATCCATTTGTGGTCCAAAAAAGATGTGATGATATTTTTTCAAGGCACAAATTATCTTAATGTAAATCTTAACTTTTTTTTCTTTTGTTTAAAATTTTCACATTCTTTTCTTTTGTTTAAAAAAATTAAAAAAATTTCTTTTGTTTAAGTGTATTTCTTAGATTACATCGAGATTCAAGCTCTATTAAAAAAGAACATCTTAATCTCAAAATGCAATTTAAAATAAAAATCAACTCTAATGAGTTAGAAACTAAGAAAATTAAAACCCATATAGTCGTATAAATTGAAAATAATTAGCTTGAAGCCTTGAACTCCTTGATTCTGTCATCCTACATTGAAAAAAAAATATGAAAAGCATTTTGCTTTTTGATTTCAAATAAAAACAATTATGGGGTGAGAGAGGCTCGAACTCTCGACCTCAGGATGACTCACTATTTAAGCTATGAGACCTACGCGCTAGCCAACTGCGCCACCACCCCGATATTTATCAAATTCCTTGTTTGTATATCTCATTATTGGGGAAAGCATAATTTCTTGAATCTTAATCAGCATATGCTCCAAGAAATGGCAACTGGGAACAGAAAGGTAGCTTTCAGCTTACGATTTCCAGATCAATATTAGGCGGCCAATCCGAATGGCCCGAGAATATAACACATCTCCACATTTAACTCTCCAGATTGTTATTGTTACCTTGTGATTTTTTCTTATATATAACGGTAAAAACTATAATTTCATTGCGCATGTTAAACTTGTTCAGGCGGCGGAGAAGGTAATAGAAAGTACATTTTAAATGTAGGGTACTGAAGCTTTTTTCATAAGAAATTGAGAAATCTTTATTCCGAAGAAATTAAAAGAAGTGGACTGGAAATCAACCTATAAGAGAGAAATGGACATGCCATTACTATGGTGCATTAACACCCGTCAAAATAAATGAACAAACTGATGTGTGCCAACACCGAGCTATACACCAAATATAAAAGGAAAGAATACCCCGCACAGCAGAGCTGCATTGGAGCCGAAGCATATAGCAAACCAGTTATTCCTAAGAACCTACGGAAATGAATTACTAAATGATGACAAGAACCAAGATACCAAACTCATTCCGTCTTAACATTCTCAAGGTTAAATTTGTTCTGCCAAATCCAAATGCAGATGATCCAGAAAAGTGAAAAAAAATAAAATTGTTCTGCCAAATCCAAATGCAGATGATCCAAAAAAAAAATGAAACACATCTGTTACAGAACATCCACATAACCTGCAAAACTATTTTCACCCTCGAGAAACTGTTGATCTTTGAGATAACAAAGTCACAATAAGCTGGGTATTGAAATTAACATATCTCTTTGATAAACAGAGAACTTATGGTATTATTGCAGTACTGAAACAGACTAAACTGGCACTAGTAACACATCAAAAACAGAAGAAAAAAAAAATGGGATCCTTCAACAGAGGAACTAAAGGAAACATGAACTTGTAATTTCTTCTGAGGGGTTCCCCAACCACCAGAGAGAGACCTCAAACAGCGAAACTAGTGAATTCTTAAACTACTTACTTAATAGAGAATCTCTGATAACTCTTGTGCACCTGATGTAAAAACTCTTGTATACGGTAAAAGTGGAGTGCTTGTGTTTGCAACACTATGGCGGCAAAGAAAAAGGAACCTCAGGGTGCAAGATAAGATAGTTAAAGTACCAAGCTTTCAAAGAACAGAGAATGAATCAGCTAGAGATAAATGATATACTGAATAAAGTCCAAACATGAGGATCAGGCAGATAGAATTTGATATCAATCAACTACTGGTTAACTTAGTCCTCTTACCAAGTAGCAGATGATGAATCGTCACTGCAAGTTTAGCTGCTAGGCGCTATTCTTTTGATAAACCAAATTTAGTTTGTTTTGAAATAAGGACACAAATGATTTAACATAAAAAATGGCTGCCAAGGTCACAATCAACATTGCATTTAGCAAGGCTTCCTTCAGTACTGGCTGCAAATTACTGTTTCAACTAATAACTATATAAAACCCAAACTTTGTCACCAAGGAAGCATCACACCAATAAACACAGCTAAAGATTCACTTGCTGTATAAGATCAAATTGAACTTTAACATTTCTAGGTAGCATGATTAATAAGGTGAGGCATGTAATCAGATTCATAAATTTTTTTTTTTTTTTTTTAAAAAGAAAAAAAGAAAAAAAAGAAGCAGACTCATAGCGCATCATATACAAGACTTGTGACAATCTGAGCTACAAGAAACTTAGAAACAATGGTCCTGCAAACACTAATTATCATTAAAAAAAATAATAATAAATAAAAACTGTAATTTATTCAGTTTTTTTTTCCTTCAAACAGTGTCTATATAACATCACTTGTTTCAGTCCTCCCATGGGGCTGAAAATTAGTACTGATTGATGCTCGTGCATTCCTCAACAAATATGATGCAAGTATTGTAACAAAAGGCCATAAATTATACAATTTACGAGGGTATAACATAACACAAAAATTCTGTGTTAGGTCTCAGATTGTTCACTCAACTATTCTAGGAAACCAAAAAAGATTATATCCAGAGCATATATAGCCAGAAATCGCAAAGAATCGAAAACAGGAGAACCCAGAATCATAAATCCACCAAACAACACACAACTGAAAATACCCCAAAGCCATGAATCACAAGGCAAATTATTTATGAAGCACAAAATTATTAAGTAATAGAACTCAACATTACAAACATAAAATTCTCATTGAAAAATAAATCCAGTTCATGATGCCAAAGCATACATAGTATTTGACCATAACATACTAATAGCTAATAACTCCTCCCTCCCTTAAAAAATAGTACCCTGAAACTCAGACCATGTAGATTCGACGAATAAGGCGGGCCGACCCATGAAGTTTATTGATCGGGCCCCACCCGACCCGACCCGATTGGATCTCAGACGGGGCTGAGAAGCTGGGAAAGTTGGGGCTTGGGATCGGAGTTCATGCCGATGACGATGATGAGTGGAATGAAGCCGTAGTGAGTGACGACCTTGGCCTTCCTCAAGGTCCAGTTGGTCCACTCCTTCACGGCCTGAGAAATTGACCGGTCGTCGGAACCCTTGGAGCCCTTGGTGGTTGTCTTGCCCTTGCTCTTCAAGCTAACCCTAGACGCCATTGATCTCAAGTGCGAGCTTTTCTCTCTCTATTTCTCTGAGAAAGTTTGGTGTAAAGCCCCAAATCTAAAACCCTAATTGTTTGGTGGTGCTTCATATAGGGATGCTCTGTGGTGTTTAGGTAGAGAGAATGACAGGTGGCGCATATCACAGCCGTTCGTTTCCTTTTGTTTTCCTGTCCTCCAAGTTTTTATAAACTCTATTTCCTTTTTGTTTTCTTTTTTAATTAAAAAGAAATGGGAATTTGAGCTTGTGTGGGAGATCAATCTCCCTTTCAGAATCATCATCCGAATGTGGGCAATGCAATGATCATCCGAATTCCGAAATATACATTTTTATTAATATGGCTAAAATTTATTACTACATTCATTATATTATTAGACTGATGTATCTGTGTATTCAATTGATCACAAATTTATGTTCGGTTTATGAATTTAAATGGGGGTCTTTGTACTTTGATGATAGTTTGGTGCAGAGTTTTATGATAGGATATCGGCTTAATGTTCTTTCAGCCTCGCTCTTGGTTTATATTATACTTCATCAACATCGACTAGCTAAAAAAAAATATATGTGAATTGTATGGTAGGAGTGGCTAGCTCCTTGTAAGCAATCTAGTCTTGTGTCGACGAAGATGCTAATTTGGTACACAAGGGGCACAATCAAAAATGAAGTTCGAGACTAAAAGCAAAACCACAAGGGTTTTTTCTTTTTGTCTCTGAAGTTTAAACTACTTTTGAATCTCAAAACTAATTCGTAGTAAGAAGTGACACGTATTTTCTCACATCTATGAAATACATTGTAGAGAATTATAAATTTTATGCTCATTTCGTTAATATCTTGGTATTAATAATATATTGCACATAAAATTCACTTACTAACTATAATACTTCATAATTTTTCTAAACATAAAATACTAGGTTAAAATTTACAAGAGAGTCCAACTCAAAATCCCTCACAGAGGAGTTAAAAGTAAAAAAAAAGAAGACACACAGAGTAAATAAAATAATTAGTAGAGCATTGTTATTTGGCAGGCAAAGCGGTAGAGATAGAGAGAGTCGAGCATCGCAAATTACACAAACTTGAGAGAGAAAGCAGTGAAAATCTAGTTTTGCAAAAATGGGGGGAGGAATGGAGGCGAACAAGAACAAGTTCGTGGAGGAGTGGGGCGCAGCCAGAGAGAATCTGGAGCACAACTTCAGGTGGACTCGCCGCAACTTCGCCCTCATTGGAATCTTCGGCATCGCTATTCCCGTCTTAGTCTACAAGGGCATCGTCCGTGAATTCGTATGTCTCTCTTTTGTTTTCCCTCAACTCACCTTCGGATCTTGTTTCGTTTTCATAGATCTCTCCTATGTTTCGTCTTTTGTTTCTGGGTTTGTTTGACTTTGTAATCGGGGTGGTGACAACGTATGTGATTGATTGGGTTTAGGTGAGAGGTATTGTTGTCCTCATTTTTTGAAAGGTTTAGGGTTGGGATTGAAATTATTCGGCATTTTTTTAAGGCTATTGGATTATGGTGTTATGGGATTGCAAAAGATGTAGATAGAATGTATTGTGTTAGGACTTTTAAAGTTAACTGTTTGGTATGGTGATACTTATATGTCGGGTTTCTAGTTTCATAACAACATATCAGGCAGTACCATTAGCCAACACCTAGACAGATACTATATAATGTGATAATATGAAAGCTAAACTCTTGAAGATAGGATGACCCTAACACCAAAATTCTATGAAGATTGAATTTTTAAGTTGCCAAATCAAGTACTTGTGAATTTGGAATTTTGTACTCATTTAGGAACCATGGTCATTTCAGTCAGATTGAAGAACCAATATGTTCAGGTGTCCTATGGTTTTTAATTCTCTTGTGCAGTTGTACATTTCTCTTCATCTGGGAGCCTCCACATCAATATAGATAATCAACGAGGTTTCTATGAGAATAAAGTTGTTGGTTCCATGCTTTTATTTCTTGTTTTCATTATTTTTTCTTTCTTAATTACATTACCTTTAGTTGCTTGCTTGTTATAGACTTATAGGATGGCTGCTTCTGAAGCAATTATCCCTTCTCTTTGAAAATTGAATCACTGATATCAGGAAATGTATTCTTGTTCATTAGTTAGTATAAACCTGTTGATGTGCAATAGGATCCCAAAGCTAACCTTCCTTGTATATTATTTCCTGATATCTGTTGTAAAGTTGACACTTACTCCAACTTCTTTATCTTGCCAATCTACTGGTATTTATCCTGTTGCATACTTTCCTTCCAATCTCGTATTAGGCACTCTTCGTAACATAATACAAAGAAGGATAGATGCAAAGCTTCTTGTGCTATACGTTAAAGTTTGAATTACTAAGATTTTTTGTTTGTTTTGTTGATGTGATTAGGAATGAACGATAGATGCTTTAACCTTTTTCCTTTTCTCTTTAATCAATGTATGTTCAGGTACCAATCTGTTTTATTTTCCCTAAGTTTGCATGCCTTCATAAAATTCGGTCTTTGGTACCACTCTTTGTTGCTGTTACTCTAGTCATACACTGGCTGTTCCAATCAGTGAACCATTTTGTTTCTTAACGTTCATCTTTTCCCCTGTGGTGACAGCATATGCAAGATGAGGATGCAGGCAGACCATACAGGAAGTTTCTATGAGTACTGGGACAACGCTTCACAATAACTGTGGGACTAATCATAGAACGTTCTCTACAGAACCACAGATTTCACTCTCCTTGTATTTGAAAGTATTTTTCTTTGTTAATGTCAGTGTGCATCAAACACAGGATTATGTGAATTTGTGTTTTATTTTGGTCTGTTAAGAATACTGCACAATCAATGGCAAACATTTGCTTTTACTAATATTTAGTCCAGTTCCAGTTTCTTGACCTTTATTAAAGAGATGGACTTTCATTCTCACTATTAATCCTCTGGTTTTGGTTTGATTCCAAATTTTATTGAAATTTCTGAAGCCCTAAGCACAACAGAAGTACAAAGCATCTATCATTTGTTTTTATGCATCTAAAGCAGAATTGTATTGGAGACTTATGCAGAATCATAATGAAGCCGTATTCTGGTGGATCATGAACAACAGCTTCTTCATCACAAAGATTTAATTTCAATCACTCGAAAAATGCTGTTCCGTGTACTTCAAATCATTTAAGTTAAAGGAAATTACTAACTCTCAACAAGATGACACAATTACATACTGAAGCAAAACAGCTGCAACAAATTTATGTGCTTTATACGGGAGACAGACTCTCTATGAATGGAAATGCGTCTGTATAAGAATGGAGGAGTTTTAAATCAAGAACACCTTCCCGAGAAGGAACCAAACCCGTATGTCTTCTATGTGTCCCATCACTCAAATTGGATGAGACAACCATAATACCTTCCTCACCAAACATAGATACCACCACCTCTGATTCCTCTTCCTTTTCTCCACGAGTAATTCTCAGTACTGACGCAATGGAATTGTTGGTGGAAAATCCACACATATCACAGAGTGCAACTCTTATGGCTCCAACATTGATATGGTACCTCACTGACCATGCAGAGTAATCATTCTCCAACTCAAACACATCAAATTCTAGGACAGAGGTTGTCGACATTATCAGATGCAGATGGCCACCAGACTCCCCAAAATAATTGACAGTTCCATACATCGAAGACTGGGGCATAGGCATTGAATTTAAGCACTCTTTATCCACATCAAAGTAAACAGAAGCCTCCTGGGAACCATACCAGTGAATTGCACGCCTGCAAAACACAGGTACACGGAAGTGTATTCCCCAAGATGCATTAATATATATCGGAGATGGGTTCCAGGTTTTGGTCTCGGAATCATACAGGTGAATCATATAAGAATCTAGATTCTTCTTGAGTGCACACAAGATTTTGAAGTAGGGTGAATGCAAAGGATCAAAAGCCAGATTTAGAGCAAGTATGTGGTACTGAAAGAAAGGAAACGAAAGGGTCTTGAACTGCTTGGTGGTGGGATTGCAGATGTAGAATCTAAAACCAGAATAATGGACTCTTCTTTGACTGCAGGCATTCGAGACTGTTGGGAGAACATGCCATATGTCTGGCAAGAGAACATCATCCTCTGTCTGTGTGAAGTCATCAGAGTATTTGAGTTCATAATTTGGATCATTTTTTTGGTAGGCAGAAGAACACAAGAGCAAACCATTACAAGACTGTAGGATCTTGATACGTGGGGCACCAAGGTAGCTCAGATACGGAGGGGAAGTGAGTTCAGATGGATTAGATTGTGTCAAAGGAACATAATGGAACTCCGGAGTATGCACGTAGTCATTGTTAAGGAGTAGGCCAGAAGGGGATGCGATGCCTCTGCAGCGGATGTGGGTGACAATGAACTGGGGGCTGGAAATGAGTGAGAGCCACTGTTTCGACACACATTTGAAGCGGAGGAGGGATTTTGGGGCTGATCGAACAAGGATTTGGGATACAAGATCTTCATTGTTGGCAATGTCTGAGGCTGATGATGAGACTGACATCATTTAAACTAAAAGAATTCCGAATTTCTGTATAACAAAGAAATTGAACTAAGTGACAATTCGAAAGTGAGTTAAGGAAGGGAGCAAATCAACTGCAGTCAAAGAGAAAAGAATCAGCATAAAGTAATATTACATATTCCGGCGGGTCTTCCTGGCAATCCTCCTCCCCAGTTTCACAATTCAAAAGTTTTTCAAGGGTCCATACATGTTCTGTAAAGACCTCTGGTAGTTGTTTTATCTGCTGTCCAACTTGTATTGTGAATGCTGCAAAGAAAGAAAACACTGTGAAATCAACAATCAGTACATTCATCCTGAGTTTCATCCAAACACAAACTTTCTGAATTCTGAAAATGAGAATTAAAAAATCAGATATCAATCAAAGCCAAGACAGAGAGAACAAGACGAATCGGAGTCATCCCACCCCAGTGAGGAATCAAAATGGCTGAGAATGCATTTTATAGCCTAAATCTCAAACTAACAACTATGTAAAATCAGATACATTATTTTTCAGAAAAATAAAAGATTTCTTAGACCAACAATACCAATCTTATGAGACAAACCCTTCAATTTCGTTCTCCAATGTAGTTGATCCTAGTTGGGCTCTTCTAGTGACACTGAGAGTCTGAGACCACTGTACAAAATGAACTGGGTATGTTGGTGGGGGTAGTAGTAACTTCATTTTTATTTAGATGATTTCTGGTCTTTATAACTCGAACATCAAATCCACAAACAGAGACAGACCCAAAAGTTTATTAAGCATTGAAAAACCCAGATTCCTACAATATTTTACGAAGTATAAAGATACTGAAGTGGAAAATGGCAATCAAAAATGAAAAGAAAATCTGCAACAACAAACATACATCATGGTCGACTTATAGAGAAAACCAGTTGTACATAAGAACAATTTGAATGAACGAAATTTACCTTAAAGGCAGGGAGCACTGGAGATGAGCAAGAGTCAATGAATTGATGGGGAAATCAGAGCTGGTAGACGAGAGGAAATGCTGCGAAGAGAACACGGGGATCATATTGTAATTGTCATAAGCCAAATGTACAGCCATTGCTAAAAATGTACCCAGCAAAATTCTAAGTATACCCACCGTTTTCCAATTTTACCCTTTCAAAGAACGGGGACAATCTTTGTTCGCCGATGGGCGATGGATGTTGCTCCCAGTTAATACTCCTGCCACTTCTCAATCTCTCCATTAATCATTCAATTTTAATCAGAATAGTTGTTTGAAAGTTGGCTCAAGTACTATAAATGTTTTTGGAAGGAACCATCTTGATTACAATTCCAAAACTGATCATTTAATTGTTCTTTTAGTTGATAAGACAATTATCAATTCATATTATGATCATAAATATACGAACTGCTACCTCTAATATCAACAGAAAAAACCCTAGAAAGAAGCAAGAATACAAGTATATTTCTCTTAACATGATAAAATCGGAGAAGATTGATCATGAAATAGATGAATGAGACTGATTTTTGGATATTTGGTATGGATTGCAATTGTTGCATAAATTTTAGTTTCAAAAATCATGTTTTTCAATTGTTGTTGCTGGATTTGTTTCTTGCTTTTCTCTTTGTGCTTGAAGGGCAGATTGGAAATAAAAATATGATTTTCTAGGGCTGGGAATACTTAAAATTTTGCTGGATACATTTAGCAACACCCTGACCCAAATAGTTGTTCTTCTAATAACACATGGTCTCGTAATGATATACTCTATGTTCCAAATCATCATTAACGTAGATATGGTGACGACAAAAGAAGTGAAAGACAGGAAACAAAAGAAATGTTTATATTTCTCATATTCGTAGAGAGTTGATTTTTATTTTGGGGCTTTTCTCTACGGTGTTCCTAAAGAGGAAGGTCGCAATCTCGTCTCTTGCTCCGTGTAATAGGTTTCTCTAGCATTTATGTTATATAAGTTAAAAAAATATTGAGTTCTATTTCGTTATAATATTTCAGTTGTTTATATAATAAGAATAATAAAAAAACTTGAACACTTGAACGAAATTTTTTATTCTTGTCTATGTCAAAGCATGATGGCATAAATAGACCACCTTAGTGGCTACTTAGACGGTGAAATGGTGTTTCATCGTCTAAGTGGCTACTTAGAATTTTTTTTTTATTCTTGTCTATGTCAAAACAAATGAACTGTTCTAGTGAAAGTTGAGAGTCTCATGATCAGCCGTCCATTTGTTTGATACAATCGAATACAATCGAATGAGCAAACGATTTTAGTTTATTCCAAATTTTTACAGAGATGATCTTTGTTGATTAATTCAACTTTTGAACGGTTAAAATCGTTGATAATATTGCACAAAATATGCAAATAAGAGAGAGTATGGACGCACACATACATACTGGTATAGACACAAGTATTTTCCTAAAATAAATCCACCTAAAAAGGGAAGATTAATTAATTCTTTCAAAAAAAAAAAGTAAAAAAAGTAAAAAAAAAAAAAACGGAAAATTAGTGAGCTTTTATGGAGGGGAAACCCCCAGTTTTCAACCACCATCTGACTGCGCTTAGCAAACGAGAAATGGCGAGCAGTAGCAGAGGAAGAAAAAGCTCCAAACTCAAAGCTTCTTCCAGTGCAGCTGAAGTGGGCGACTCCAAAGATCTCTTGAGCGAGATCCTAGTACGCCTCCCGGCTAAGCCAGTTCTGAGGTTCAAGTCAGTTTCAACAAAATGGTACTCCATATATAATCTCTACCCCAAAATTTACCGTCACTTACGCCAAGAGAAACCCAAACCCTCTCGTGGGGCTTATGTTGCATGCTCGACCTAATCTTCAACCATACCAACGTGGTCTCTTCCTTCCTCGGGTTTGCCATCCATATGATAAACACCCAAATTTCCTTAACGACCCAAAAATTAAAATTCATCATGTCTGTAATGGGTTGCTGTGCTATTCTATGCCTCATTGAATGCCCCTCAAGTCTCTTCATTTTTTGTTTGTAATCACTCATCTGGGCAATCGATATGGCTTCGGGTTCTTGGAAATCCTGACAGAGAACAACTGATGGCTTTTAATGTGGCTTTTGGTCCTTTGCAGTCACCTCATCACAGACTCATTTTTGTTAGTGAGTTGTCTGTGTTAGACGAGAACCACCGTCTCCTCAAAATTGATACCTACTCGTCTGAGACCAAGTCTTGGGGACCCTGCAAGAAGGGGTTAAACACTTTGCGATACGATATAAGGTTTCACATTGCTGTTTACTGGAAGGATGCTATGTACTGGTACAATCAGGACCAGTCTTTCGCCTATTTCGACTTCAATGACCACAGCGTCGAGCGTTTGCCAAAGCCCCAGGTTCCGGTAAACATGACTTATCACTATTTTGTAGAGTCAGGCGGGTATTTGCCTCTTGTGGGAACTTGGAGACGTTTTTTGTTTGTCTTCGAAATACTGGAAGATAGGTCTGCGTGGTTTGAGAAGTATCGTGGTGATTTTGGTGCTTTAGCTACTGTGTATCCGAAGATTGTTACCAACAAACCAAATCAGCCTTGTGTGGTTTCCGTGGTGAACCTTATAAGAGGTGAAAATGAAAGGGAGTGGATTTTCGTGCTAGTAAACGCCGAGTGTGTGATTTGTTATTATGACCCGAATAGGGCCTTAAAGAAACTCATCGATCTGTCAGCTTTGAATGAAATTAACATGGAACAGATGACGTTTGAAGCTCATCAATACATCGAGACCGTTGCTTCAATATGACAATATATACCAGTGCTAGCTTCTGTGGTATCTCTCCTGGCTCCTGCTATATGTCCTTACCTTTAATTTAGCACGAGAGTTTTACTGTTTTTCTTGTGACAACATGTAAGTCATGCATGCAATAAAACCTTTGGTTATGAACTTTAGAGGGAGGAATAAGTGCTTAGCTTCTTTTGAGCTGAGGTTAACTAGTTTGTTGATTATCATTGTAATTTGTAAGCCTATTAAGTGCCTATCAATAACAAAACTTTCTTACTGAACACAATATTATCTCTAGAGAAAGAAGTTGAATATTTTGCAGATTGATTGGAGGTAGTCTCTTATGTGTTGAGACACTTTGTTCAAGATACAGTTGTTTGCTTTATATAATGGTGCAGATTGGCAGACACCATGGGGTCATGAACAATTAATCAAGATTACAACTATCATCTAGTTTGAAAATTTCAATGGACTGACCCAATTAGTAGCTCACTCTAGAAAACCAGTGGGTCCCTGATTTGGTTAATCCACCCTTGACTTATGAAATAATAAGCATCATCTTCTTAAATATCTTTCTTCCTCTTTACTCTTAGCCAGCATTACATTTTATGGTTCACACATCTTCACCAGTAATAATGGATTGGAAATATATTTGAAATGATCCAATCCTATCTAGAGCTCTGTGATCTCTATTCTAGTTTACTGATATGGAAGCCAAATGATCTGGAATGTAGTACTTGCCCTGCCTCATTGGAGTTTTGTCCACAATCACTAAGCTTCTTCAATATCCTATCCTAATATAATAAGCTTAAGCCATAATCACCTGATATTTTATGCTATAATCAAACTATAATCATATTTCTGTCACTTTAGATGAACCGGATCCTATGATTTATGCTTATTATCTTCAGAATTGTACAAACTCATCAGGGAATGAAGAATATTCAATGGAAAATGTGAGATAAGAAATTCTATGCATTCTGGATCAAGTTAAGAAACATATAAATGTAGTTAGAAAGCACACGTTTGTATATTAATGGAAGAAATAATAATGGAACAGAATATGTTGAAATGATCAAACACAAGCCAAAGTCTCTATGAACTGATAAGCATGGAAGCAACCAATCTGTAATGAAGTATTTGCCTTGGTGGAGTTTGCTCCAAAATCACAAAGCTCCTTGAAGGTCTTATTAAAAAGGTTATAAGATATAATCTTACCTGGGATGTGCAGCAACAATGATGAGTCCTCTTCATTCTCTTGCACAAAGAGGATGCTAAATAGATAAAATCGAGAATCATGGGAGTCAGGGTAGCTCCGAGCCATCTCTGGATAGGCATTAACAATCGCGGTGAGATTAACTCGGTACTTGGGAATCCAGGTAGAGTAATCCCTCTTCAATTCAAAGACTTCGAATTGAGTGGTGCTAGAGCCATAGATTTCAATTAGGTGCAAATGACCACCAGACTCCCCCAAGTAACTTAACCTTCTCTTGCTCCATTTTTCATTTGATGGAAGACTAGGCATTTCTCCAAGTTTCTCTTGGACAATATCAAAACAGAGTGAAGCCCCTGTTGGACTAATCCAATGTATTGTACCATTCCAAAGCACCCCATTGTCGAATACCATGTCAAATGGAGCACTGAAAGGAGAACCAGAAAGCCTCCAACTTTGAGTTTCAGACGAGTATATCTCAATCTGATAATGATCATTTGCTGCTGCTGACGAGGGGGAACAATTTCGAACACAGACAACTTGGTAGTGAGGTGATTTAGAAGGATTAAAAGCTAAATGAACACCGAAAATGGTTACGGATTCACCACACCCTTTGGCATTAGGTGGAGGAAGCATAAAGAATTGCCTTGTTGAAGGATTACAGATGTAATAGTTGCGATTCTTTCCCAATTCGAAAGAGCTGCAACACAACAACAAGACATTGCATGACTGCAAGATTTTGGTACCTGCAGAGTCGTTAATGAAACCGAGAGAAGTAAAGGGCGGCTCGGAGTTTCTTCTGCCGCAAGATATATGATCAATGAGCCCGGTTGTTCCACACAAGATGATGCCGGCAGAGGCAAGACTGCGGTAATGGCGACTGAACCAGGGGTCGGAGATAAGAGAGAGCCATTGCTTGGAGACGCATTTGAACCGGAGAATAGACTTGACGGGTAGGCGGAGAAGGATGTATGTGATGAGATCCTGGTTGCCAGAAACTGCTTCTGCCGGAGGCAATGGATCCCAGAGAAGCAGCGGCATGTTTTCTTCTTTCAGATCTCTCCTGATCACGAGTAGTTAACAGCATTCATTGGCTTGTGGATAAAAATGAAGCACCTACTACACAAATTTTTACTGTTAATCATTGTTGCCACAATGTAGAGGACAAACGTTTTTCAATTTGATAACTAAGAATTGGCTTAACATCCAAGTTAAGAAGTCTGATAGCTTTCATCATACTCTGTCCTCCCCTTACGGTATCTCCTAATCTCTTTGCTTTTGTATGCTATATATATTGTATCTGCATGCAGTGGGAATCTTTTACTAGCTACGAGCTGAATTATGGAAATATAAATTGATTTACCCCTTAACATTATCAGAATGCAAAGAGGGAACCAGAGTCAATGACCCCAGTCTTGGTCTGCTGGTCATAAAATTTATGCTAGAGGAAATAACAAATTTTGATGAAATCCGGTTAACAACTTGAAGAATTAACAGATATTAGAAATATCAATGTGCACTTTATGAATATTTAAAATAGGTATTACGCCCCCCCCCCCGATCTACTATGTCTATTAATAGAAATAATGGGTATGGGGCGGAGCCTCCCATGTAAACTGTTTTCCTATTCCGCATTTGCACCGTTTAGTTATAAGGTCCCTAAAAATTTTAGCCAATTGTTTTAGGAGAAAAAAATAATAAACAAAGCGTAATTTTATTGATTTATAAAGAGATTTTTATATACGTATTACATCAAGTCTCTCGAATAATCATGAATTCCCTACTACTAAAGATACCAGTAATCTAGTGTAATTAGGTCAAAAAAACACCACAGAAGTTACGGAAATAACATTCCTTTAACACTCCCCCTTGTGTTGTGTCGCGTACCTAATGGTGCATAAACTGTTACATCGCTAAAACCTTGCCAACAAAACAAAACCTTGCCAGCAAAACAAAACCTTTTGAGTAAAAATAAAAGCATGGTCGAAGGAAAAAGAGCACAACGTACCAACTACAAATGCGTAAGACATGCATAAATAGATTTTCCCTGATGTCTACATGAGAACTCCCCCTGACGAATAAATCAGTCATGGAGTTCGGATAAGCGACACATTCCAATGCGCTTCACATGCTTCACAAATTTAGATTTGGGTAGAGAGTTGGTGAATAGATCAGCCACATTATCCTCTGAACTAACTTGGTTCACTTGGATATTCAAAGTCTCTTACTGCTGCTAATTGTAGAAGAACTTGGGCGATATGTGTCGGGCTGAGCCCAAAATTTGCAAAGCCCGACCCAAATCCCGACACCCTCGGTCTGAGCCGAGCTAAACTTTTTCAGAAATGAGAACCGGCCCGAGCCCAACCAAGTCGGGCCGAGCCGAGCTTTCGGACTTTTTCGTGCCAAAAAATAACATGTCAAATTCCAATATTACGACCCAAATTCTTTTTAGGCATTTCGTCGAACAGTTGGTGTGCACTCATTAAATCCCTTTAGGGTTTCTCAATCTCTTCATGGGTTTGTGGAGGAGAGGCAGTTGGGTTTGAGGAATGGTGGGAAATATGGGTTTTTGTCTGGGATTGCTGTGATGGCCAGGACTGTTTTGCCTGTGACGAAAAGAGTTGTGGTGAACATGCGGTGGGGGGTAAACTTTCCGGCCAAGTTGGGGAGCAAGCTGCCGTATTTGACTGTGAATAAGATTGATGTTGAGACTGTTGAGGAGGTGAACGGTGAGGAGGAGGAGGAGAAGAGTGGTGGCGTAGTGTGAAGGATTTGGAATTGTTGAAAGGGATGTGTTTTTGGATGAGGAGAGATTTGGAGGTTTTGGAGAAGGAGAATAGGGACATGAAGCATAGGTTGGAGGATATGAAGTCGGGTGTTCCGGGGAGGCATTTTCGTGGGGAAAGTGAGGCTACTATCAATTTGGGGAGGGAGAGAGAGAGAGGCTTAGTTTGGGACAGCTTTTGAAGATGCTTTTGAGACTGTTTTGGCTTTTGAGATTAATATATGGTGTTTGGTAAAGTCTTTAAAAGTTGCTTTTGGCCAAAATAGCTTTCTCCAAAAGCTGAAATCGAAAAGCTAGAAAATAGAGCTTTGGAAAGCATCTTTTGAAGAAAAACACGGAGCAAACAGTGTTGCTCTAATGAATGCATTGTAGTTGCAAAATTAATAGACTCTAATATATTTTGTGTAATGGTTCCATTTGATTATGGTGGAAAATACTTTGTTTAATATTTTAGATGAATTTTGTTTAATATTTAAGAGTTATTCGTAAATCTTTTATTTGGTTCAAACAACTGGTCATACATTGTAAAAAATTATACTAAAATAATTGCGCAAAACCATAGTCTATAATTTAGAGAAGTGTTTCTGCCTAAACCCGGGGGTCTAGTAGATACTCGGTAAATCCAACTTGATCTCCTGCAATCCTGCTCACTAAGGGGAATACCGGGCGGGCCGGTCTTCTCCTCTCCGATGCCTAAGTTAGTATAGTTGAAATATATATAACCAAGGCACGTATGTAAGCAGGGAGAGAGATAAGTTACCTAATAAAGAGGGTAGTTGGGGCCCTTATATAGGTGGTTGGAGGTGAGGGCTGGCCTCACCCTTCGATGTGGGACTGGTTCCCTTCTGTTTGTACCTTCTGGTGCCCTCTTTGGCAGGCTGGCGCCCTCGGCCCCAGGGTCCCTGATGGCAGGATAAAGTGCTGGACCCCGAGGCCGGGTGCTGGTGATCCGGTCCCGAGCCTTGGGCCGGGCCCTGGTGCACTTGCTGCGGGTCTGTGGGCCTGCTGTAGCCTCTCTGCGGCTACTGTCAACAAGTCCCCCAAGTTCCTGGTCAAGTGCAATCTTGAATGGGGACTTAAATCTGTCTTGCTCTTGTCCCGCAGACCCGCAGGGTTACCAACCTACCGGTGCCCAGTCCCCCAAGTCCGCGTTAAAGATTGGGCGTGACCGAGGTGAGTACCTGTTACCGATGGGAAGCAATAGTTTATAGGCACGTTTGTAATATAAGCAGTAATATGCTTAAGTGTTGTGGTGCTATGAGCATGGAGGCGGGTGGAACCCGGAGAGTGTATGAGATGATGCCATGATGCCATGCAATAGATGTGTGCATGGAATGATAATGAGGCGTTGAAATCCGCCATGCAAGAGATTTGTGCATGGGATGATAATGAGGCGTTGAAATCCGCCATGCAAGAGATGTGCATGGAATTTCGGCCGGGCACTCTGCCCTATCGGTACGAGGCGGAGCTTCACTGGGTCACAACTGGGCGATCTGCCAAATCGAAATGGAGCGGAGTTCACTGAGCCTATACCGAGCGATCTGCCAAAGCGGAGTTCACTGAGCCTCTACCGGGCGATCTGCCAAAGCGGAGTTCACTGAGCCTCTACCGGGCGATCTGCCAAAGCGGACGGGGTGAAGTTCATGGGACCTCGACCGGGCGTTCTGCCATATCGAGACGGGTCCCAGGTGAACTTCAGTACTGGACCTCGAACGGGCGTTCTGCCATATCGAGACGAGTCCAGGAGTATGGGAGCTCGACCGGGCGTTCTGCCATATCGAGACGAGTCCCATATTGCTAGGCTGCAGGGAGATTACCCCGGTGTTGCGGGCTGTTTGAAGCACCGGTGAACACTTGCTAGTTCTTCTCAGCTTGTGTTGAATAAGCGTTGAGGTAAGGGGGTGGCATTGAGGTGACAAGGCTCGCCGTGTAGCCCCATGTTGATCGCGGTTCAATGCGATGCAGGGTTTTTATCCTGCTAGACAAGAGTACATGGGTTCGATGTAAACTCGCCCGGGTGTATAAAGCCCATGCCGGTCGAATGTTCTCGACCGGGGTCAGCCATGGTACCGGGCGGAACTCGACCGGGCGTCCTGCCATATCGAGACGAGTCCCCCAGTGAAATGCTATGGGGCCGGGTGGATACTGTTCCCGGTAGGGGGGTGGCGTTGAGGTGACAAAGCTCGCCGTGCAGCCCCCGTTTGCCGCAGCTGGTGCGATGCAGGGTTTTTATCCTGCTGGACAAGCGTACATGGGTTAGATGTAAACTCACCCGGGTGTATAAAGCCCAAGCCGGTCGAATGTTCTCATGACCGGGGTCAGCCATGGTACCGGGCGGAACTCGACCGGGCGTCCTGCCATATCGAGACGAGTCCCCCAGTGAAATACCATGGGGCCGGGTGGAGCCTATTCCCGGAATATGCTCTCGAGCCGGTTGGATGCGTCGTAACCGGTGGGCGGATCTCGACCGGGCGTTCTGCCATATCGAGACGAGTCCCCCAAGTGAGATGCAGCTGGGTGGACCTTGACCGGGCGACATGCCATATCGAGACGAGGTCTCCAGTAGGATGGCGTGCAGCCGGTTGAATGATACCTAACCGCGAACTGCTACGGACCGGGCGGAACTCGACCGGGCGACATGCCATATCGAGACGAGTCCCCCGTTGATATGCAACGAAGATGGTGCTAGGAGGGTTCATACCCGGATAGATGCTCTCTCGACGCGGTTGGAAAATCACAACCGGTGAGAGGTCTTCGAGATATGCAGCGAAGAAGCCATGCAGCCGGTTGAATGATCATAACCGTGAACTGCAATGGTGCCGGGTGGATGGCTCGTACCCGGATGGGTGCTCTCGAAGCGGTTGGATGATTTACCACTGGTGAGAGGTCTTCAAGCCGGTTGAGAAATCATGACCAGTTAATCTTGCAGCAAAGATGGCGTGCAACTGTGGAATCTGGGGAAGTGGGAGGGCCTGACTCCTTGGTTCCCGCTCCTACCTTCCTGTCGCCAGCATGTGGGATAAGTGGCTGACATGCATTTAAGGAGGAAGTCCATCAGTCTCGTCAGTTATGATGGCATGGGCAGTTTACCAATGCTGGGACACGTGCCAGCGGGGGGGCGGTCTTGAGATGAAGGGCCTGGATTCGCAGGCGTTTGAGTTGCTCTGATTACTTGTTTTGGAGGGATTTTGATTGCCTAGGGCACTGGTCCCCTCTATAAAAAGGCCTCTTCTGCTCTTCTTTCTGCTGTTGCTTCTTGCCTTGGAGAAACTAGGAGAAAGAGAGGAACCTGGCGACCACCTTGAGCCCTTTTGCCCCACGAGATCCGTTTTCTTGAGCGCTCCCTACTCTCTTCCTACCATTGCTCGCTGCTTTCGCAGGGTGGATTTTCCTCGGTTGAGCATACTAATCGGTAAGTTTGTTGATTTCTTTGCCCCGGTGTTGTTCTTGTTTTGGCTTTGTTGTTTTGCGGCGGGGGGGGGGGGGGGGGGGGGGGATCTCTGTCGCTGACGGAACTGCTCTGCGGCGAACGTGGGGAGAGGCCGTAGAAGGCGTTGTTGTAGCCTGTTGCTAACGAGCGCTAGGGTTTTGTTTTCTTCCCCTAGGTTAAGATGTCATCTTCAGGTTCTGACCGGGCTTCCGAATCGGTTGCCAGGGGTGCTATCGTGGACGATGAGGAGAGACTGGAGGACTGGCTCGGTTCGGAATCTCCGGTGTCCGAAGCCGCTGACTGCTCCGGGAGCAGGGTTTCGTCTCCGTCTTCGTCTTCGTCTTCCGGGGCTGAATCCTCGGAGACTGAAATACCGCACGGGGTGGGCCTTGCAGATGCTCCGGCCGTGAGCTATACCATTGGCAGAGGGAAGGGTGCTGTGGTGTGCGACGAGCCTGAGGGTAGCATGACCCCTGGAGAGATTGCAGCGCTCCGGGAAACCTGGGGTATCCCGGATGACGTTCTGCTGCGGCCCCTGAATCCTGGAGAGTCGGCCTGCAACCCGGAAGCAGGTTGGGTTGCCGCGCACCAGGACCAGTTCCGGCATGGACTCTCGCTCCCGCTGCTAAATTTCGTGCAGTAAATGCTGAGTGCGCTGCAAGTGTCGCCCGCGCAGTTTCCTGGGCTCTAGTGGAGGCGATTATTGAGCCTCGGCTGCCTATACGACTTGTCCGGAATGAGTATGCCAACGGTAAACGAATTCCGGTCCTTGTATAGGTTGTCCTACTCAAGGAAGCAGGGGTCCCGGGGTTGCCTGTCCTTCAACGCCCGGAAACCTCCACCGATCATCACCAATATGCCTTCATGGGTAGACAACAGCTGGAGGAAGAAGGTGGTGATGGTGGGCGGGAGGTGGCAGGCGAGGAACAAAATGTACCGGGTTCCTGGCGCCTTCCAACCCCTTGGCGACCAGTCGTACGAGCTATCCGATCTGGAGTATGAGAGGGTCTCAACCATAATCAGATGTTGGGACGATCTGGAACGGAGTTCTTTCAACTTCATCCGGCGAGAAGTGCTGGAATACTGCCAACTCGGGCGGGGTCCCGGTGCGTAGGAAGCCCTTGAGCGGTGATACTTTGTGCTAGTTTTTGCAAAATACTAACTGTTCGCTTTCCTTGCAGGTGCGTCTTCCCGGGCGACTATCAAGCCCGAAACCACTCTCTCCATGGACGGGGAAGACCTCCTTAACAAGCTGAAGGAGAAGGGCGAGATCGTCTCGCGGACGTTGGTGGACAAGGAGTTCGGCCGGCTCACGACTCACCCGGAGGCGAGGGTCATGGATGTTAACGACGGCGCCTATCTCCTGAGGCGGGTGAAGACCCATCATGCCGCGGGCCTTATGGCGCCTGGAAAGGACAAGAGTACCGGGGGGGGGGGGGGGGGGGCAGTGAGGGTTCCCGGTGGAATGAACAGGATCTCCAACCGGCCGGTGTCTGTGCCGCACGTGGCTTGTTCCGCCCGCGTAAGCGCACAATCTTCTTCTTCGGAAGGCCGGGGAGAGAAACGGAAAGGTGGGGACATTCCTTCCTCCGCGCTGGTGACGCTTACCAGTGGGTCGGCACGGGAGAACCTGGCCAAACGGTTCAGGATAACCAGCGGTGCGCAAACTAACGCTGCTGGGGAGAAGGCTGCTGCTGCTGCCCGGCCGAGTAGTCCCGTGCCTGCGGAGGCACCGAGGGGAAGCCCGGATAGTGCACTCACCCGGCAAGTGGCGGCTGACTTGGCCGGCCTTGGTCTGGACAGACCTGGGGTTGCGGGAGCCCTGGCGGGTGGGAATCGCCCAAAATGCAAGGAATCCGTCCTCCGGGTAAGCACTGCATGGTACCACTATACTGCCTGTAGCTTTTTTTCTTTTGCTTGACTAACTGCCTTTGTTGCTGCGCAGCTGCTGTACAGTCTATATCAACCGGACGCGAGCGAGGAGCTGTCGGAGCTGAAGAGACAGATAGCTGCTCTATCAGAGGCCCGACAGCGCCTGGAGGTGGAGAAGTCTCGCTCGGACCGGGAGAAGGCCAGATCGGAGGAGAGGGCCAAGAAGCTGGAGGAGCAGAACCGGAGCCTGGAGAAGGAGAGGGCCGAACTGGAAGCCAAGGTGGACGAGCTCCAAGTGGGAGCTGCCGCTCTGCGCACCGCCTCTGCTGCTCCGACCGGGGAAGATGACCCGGAACTCTACGAGCGGGTCGTTCTCAAATACCGCGAGAGCGATCAGTTCCTGGAGTTTCTGGTGAAGGCCAGGGAAGAGGGCATCTCGGATGCGTACACGAAATGGACGGGGAAGGGATGGTTAGACACTTCCCTGATGCCGATTGCTGCTGAAGGAGATATCCATGAGCAGTCGGACATCCATCAGGAGGCGGGGGAGGGGCAGCCGGATGAAGCGATTCGCTCGGACTTGGATTCTTTTACCAACGGTGCCGAGTCTCCCCGAGCCAGGGTCAACACCGGAACTGATGTCGACGACGAGGGTACCGCAGGAGAGGCTGGCGGATTGCCTGCTGAAGGCGGAGTCGTGGCTCCTTAGGATTTTTCTTGCCCTTTTCCTTGTAATCTTTCCGGATCGGTTACTGCTTATATACTTGCTTGAATATGAATATACTGGAACTGGCAGAGCCGGTGAAATTTTCTCAAAAGTAGTTTGCATATATATGTTTTTACAACGGTTGAACCGCGAACTATGCCAAACTAACCGCTCGGTGCTAGCGGGTTTTACCAGGCCTGGTCACGTTCCCGATCGGGGTCTGTTCTTCTTTTCCCTACGTACCGCTGGAGCTGGCCGTTATCAATCAAAACCTGCACCGCTGTCTTGAGAGCGCTGCACTGATTCGTTCGATGAGTCGCCTCATCATGATAAGAGCAGTACTTGCCCGTCTGTGCCGTTGTAAGTTTCCCCTTCGGGTACTTTCTCTTGGGCGGCGGGGGAATGACGCTCCCGTTCTCAAGTAGGATATCCTCGTAGGAAGTGGTGAGAGCGGTGAAGACTTCTTGACCGGCCGGTGGTGGTGCTGGCATGATTGCCAGGGGGCGCTCTTGGCGGTACGGTACCGGCTTGTGCTCGTTCTGGGGTTTATCAAAATAGGGCCTCTGCTGCCGCTGTGGCCAGTTTCTGCTGTTGGCGTTCCGGCTGGATCGAGCGGTGCGGTTCTCGGTCCGCTGACTGGGCTTGGCTTTCTGGCCGGGCGGAGGGTTCTCTTCCCGGGGATGGTCTTCCTGCTGCTCATCCCGCTTCCTCTTCAGTAGGTGATGCCCATAGGTCTCATGATCGGCCTGAGCATGTCGGATGGCCATAGCCATCAACTCGTCGTACCCTTGTGGGAGTTCTACCCGGACGGCGTAGGAAAACTTGCCCGCTCGGAGCCCCTGCTTGAACGCCATCTCGGCGTTGCCTTTGTCCAGGTTCCGAACTCCGGCCGTGGCGGTCTGCCAGCGGTTGACGAAGGTTCTCAGCTCCTCTCCGGGGGCTTGTATGCAATTGAAGAGGATGGTCGACGTCCGGGCTCCCTCGACTCGGAGAATGAAGCGGCCTACGAACCGGTCGGCTAACTACTCGAACGCCTCGATCGAGTTTGCTGGAAGCTCGTAGAACCAGCTGAGCGCTTCTCCAGACAAAGTCTCCTGGAAGATGTTGCAGCAGACTGCATTGGAGTATCCCTTGGCGCAGGTTTGGGACCGGAAGCTGTCCAGATGCTGGTATGGGCAGCCGGACCCTGAATAGGTGAGTTTGAGGGACTTCTGGTTGCCAGATCTTCCCGACTCTATGACCCGGTGCGAAAAAGGACCCATGCGCTCATTAAACCGGGCGCCCTCCATCGGACGCGCGGCTCTTCTCTCGTTGGCCTCCATCTGGGCCTTTAAGTCGGACACGGTGTTGGCTAGTATTTGCAGCGCTCGTGCGGTCGGAGTCTCAACTTCATCCACCGACGAAGCGCCGGGCTGGCGGGAGGTTGTCGTGCTCTTCGGCGGGCCTGCGCCGGCTGGTGACTTTTCTCGCATGGGGTCACCGGGTCGTCCGCCCGAAGATTGCCCCGCTTCGGTGTGTTGAGGTTGGATTGGTGGGAGTGTCACCTGTGCCTCGAACTGCGTGTGTGTCACCGGGCTTCACTGCGCTGCTGTCCCCTTTCCAGGGCGGCCACTAGGGCAGTATTCACCGCCTCCATCTCTTCGTACAGGGCGTTAGACTTAGCTCTGTCCCTGTCGCTCTCCTCTCTTAGACGACTGACCTCTGCGGCCATTGTCCGTAGCTCTCCCGCCATACTGCTATGGCCGGGGCTGTACGTAGGGTCCCGGTCCGGGCTCTCAGATCGATCGCTTGGATCATTTGAGAACGTCAAGGAGAAGCCCCGTCGCTCTGGACTGTCTTCCTCCTCTGCCGGGCCTTTCCCGCGCGAGCTGTCGTGGTGGGGATCCGGCACGCCGGATGGTCCCCCACAGCTCCCTACTTCCTGACCGTTGCCCCGGTCGCCGCGCGGCTCCCGCGTGACGACTGGGGTGGAGGTGAGCGTCTGCACTACTGCAAGGCGTCCCTCCTCGGCGGTACCTTTCTCTTGACTCATCTCCGAGTTCTTTCCCTACGATGTTGCTTACATGGCTTTTCGTTCAAGCTTCCCACAGACGGCACCAATTGTTTCTGCCTAAACCCGGGGGTCTAGTAGATACTCGGTGAATCCAACTTGATCTCCTGCAATCCTGCTCACTAAGAGGAATACCGGGCGGGCCGGTCTTCTCCTCTCCGATGCCTAAGTTAGTATAGTTGGAATATATATAACCAAGGCACGTATGTAAGCAGGGAGAGAGATAAGTTACCTAATAAAGAGGGTAGTTGGGGCCCTTATATAGGTGGTTGGGGGTGAGGGCTGGCCTCACCCTTCGATGTGGGACTGGTTCCCTTCTGTTTGTACCTTCTGGTGCCCTCTTTGGCAGGCTGGCGCCCTCGGCCCCAG
This sequence comes from Potentilla sterilis, assembly GCA_963682095.1. NCBI lineage: Eukaryota > Viridiplantae > Streptophyta > Magnoliopsida > Rosales > Rosaceae > Potentilla > Potentilla sterilis. The sequence continues at coordinate 10,929,291 of OY821761.1, forward strand.
GGTCCCTGATGGCAGGATAAAGTGCTGGACCCCGAGGCCGGGTGCTGGTGATATGGTCCCGAGCCTTGGGCCGGGCCCTGGTGCACTTGCTGCGGGTCTGTGGGCCTGCTGTAGCCTCTCTGCGGCTACTGTCAATAAGAAGTAATATTCATTTTAATAAAATTTTAAATATTTATGATTATTTTGGTAATTACACCCACTCAAAGCACTTTTTACTTAGAACTTACCAAACACAAAAAATTACTTTTCATTCTCACAGCACTTTTGAAAACACTAAACTGCTTCCTCTCACAACAAGTTCAAAAGCTATTTTGCTCATAGCATAGCTGTCCCAAACTAAGCTAGAGAGACGATAAGGAGCTGGTAGCAGCGGTGGACTTAGAGAAGGAGGTAGGCTGGTGGGCTGAGCGGCACTGCATTAGAGAGTCGAAGTGTCGAGCTGTCGAAGAGTGAAATGAAGAGTTGAAAACTGAAGACAGAACTCACAAAAGAGTCAACTAGGGGTAGGGCTGGTCCTGGGTAAGTGGGTAGTGGGCTGTGATAGGCCAATTGGGTGATGGGCTATTATTAATTTTGAGCCGAGTCGGGCTTTCGGTTCTAAAAAAAATAAAGCCCGAGCTCGTCTCTTTTTTCAGATTTTCGGGCCGAGCCTTAAAAAAATTTCGGCTCAGCTCGGCTCGTTTCGGGCTTTCGGTCCTTCAGGCCCAAACACCCAGCCCTAATCCCAACTTCATTTGCTCAATGCATGCTGCATTATCTTCATATATGCAAGTTGGTCCCATCGCAGTAGACTCAAGTCTACTAGATTATCGAATGTGAGATATAACTAAGCAAAGCCAAACACACTCTTTGACTGCATCATGTAGTGCAATAGTCTCAGCATGATTCGAGGAGGTAGAAACAAGAGTCTGCTTAGTTGATCTCCAAAATATCGCTGTATTTCCCATGGTAAAGACATAACTAGTTTAGGAACATCATTTATATGGATCTGACAAGTATCCTGCATCAGGAAATCTTACCTACACGTCATTCGGTGTATCTGGGTAGGAAGGGGTGGTGCTGAAACCGTACCGAGACCACGACTTGGCATCTTTGGTGTTGGGTAACGCGGTGGGAATGGCGGTGGTGCTGCGTGGAGTTGAGCCGAGGCCGGTCTTCATGGATACAAGGGCTCGGCTTGGTGCCGAGTCCTGATATTCTTGACTTTTGAGTCAGCATATCAATAATATGAGCCCATGTCACTGGATTCTTTCAAGTATTTATAGATGTTCTTGATTCCTATCCAATGGCGTTGTGTTGGCACTGAACTAAACCTAGCTAACAAGTTTACTGAGAAGGCAATGTATGGTCGAGTGCACTGAGCTAGATAAATCAAAGCTCTAATAGCACTAAGATATGGATATTCGGTTTCCAAGATCTCTTCGTCATCCTTTTTCGTGAAAAGAATCTTTATTGATATCCAGACTTCTGCCGACCATGGGAGTACATGTAGGATGCATAACTTTGTCCATGTTAAATCGTCTGAGCATCTTTCGAACATATGTAGATTGGTGTACAAAGATTCTACCACTTCAGTGCTCTAGCTCTAAACCTAGGCAAATCTGAATCCTTCCCAGATCTTTCATCTCAAATTTGGATTTTAAGTAGCTTGCGGTCTCATTGATTTCATGTACAGTTCCAATGATGTTCATATCGTCAATATAGATGGCTATTATAGTAAATCATGAACTTGTTCTTTTGATGAACACATAAGGGCACAATTGATCATTTTTGTATCCTTTCCCAATCAAGTAGTCACTCAACCGTATCTACCACATCCTATCAAAATGTCTGAGCCCATATAGGGAACGTCGCAATCTGATACCATAAGCACTTCGTGGTTTTTGCTCACTTGTCTTGGGTAACGAGAGTCCATCAGGTACTCTCATATACATTTCGGTATCTAGATCCCTATAAAGATATGTTGTAATGACATCCATAAGCTGAATATTTAGTCTTTCAAAGACTACTAAACTGATTAGATAACGGAAGGTAATGATATCCATAACCGGAGAATACATCTCCTCATAATCAATTTCAGGGCGTTGAGAAAAACCTTGAACCACGAGTCGAACTTTATAACGTTTGACTTCACCATTCTCATTGCGCTTTTTGACAAAGACCCTTTTATGTCCAATTGGCTTCACATTTGGCGGTGTAGGCACTACCGGTCTGAAAACTTACCTTTTCGAGAGTGTGTCCAAATCAGCATAGATTGCTTTTTCTCATTTCAACCAATCCGCCCTACGTTGACACTCATTAACAATGTGGGGTTCCATCTCATCATCGTCAATGATATATTGAGTAACGGAATATGCAAATACATAATCGATGTACATGGAATTTATATCCATAAGATTGTGCATGCTTAAGAAGTTTAATTAGTGAGATTTCCTTGTTCTCCGATATCAACAGTGATTTTGAGGCGTCCTCCAGGGTAGTCATAGTTAATTCTTGGACATAGGTATAGTCAGAGACAATCTCATGTGACAACATCATAGTATCGATGATGAACGGATCACGTTGTACCTGGATACATGCCCTCTTTCTAGGTACACTATCTTTGGAACCAAATGGTCTCCCCCTCTTTCTAGGAGGATCCGAAATCGACGCTGGCTCTCTACCAAGGGAGGCCGAGCTTAGGGTGCCGACGACACCAAGTGTTCCTCTCCCGAGTCTGGCGCGTGTATGTCCATATCTTAGGACATTCAGCTTTGTAGGTACATTCGCAGCAGGTATAGTTGATCTTGTCACTTTCGCGATATCAGTGAAGGAGTCGGACATCGAATCCGCAACCTTCTATAGATCTAATATGCATTATACTTTAGCCTCACATTGAGACGTACGGGGATCATTATGAGACATAGTAGGAGAGAACCACGTCAATTCCTAATGTTCATTTAAGATGGATGCATTCCCATCTCCCCCTAACGACGGGAAATATGTCTCATCAAAGTGACAATCTGCAAATCTTGCAGTAAACAAATCACCTGTCAAAGGCTCTAGATAATAGACAATTGTTGGTGTTTCAAACCCAACATAGATTCCTAGCCGTCTTTGTAGACCCATCTTGATACGCAATGGAGGCGTAATTGGCACGTATATGGCACAACCAAATGTGTGCAGATGCGAAATGTCAGGCTCATAACCAGTAACCAGCTAGTGCACACTAAATGGTTGACTATATGTGGGTCGTAGGTAAATAAGCATAGCTGCATATAATATTGCATATCCTTATGCCGAAATCGGCAAATTCGTTGCCAATACTAGAGACCGAGCAACAATCTGTAATCTCTTTATGGTGGCTTCTGTAAGACCATTCTGAGAATGAACACCGGGCACGGGATGTTCAACTTCAATCCCAACTGACATGCAATAGTCATCGTAACACTTGGGCATAAACTCTCATGCATTATCGAGTCTAATAGACTTAATCGGATGGTCGAGTGGTGAGCCCTGAGCTTAATAATATGAGCTAGGAGTTTGGCAAATGAAGCATTCCTCGTGGACAGTAATGCGATATGTGACCAACCCGTCGACGCATCAACCATAACCATGAAATATCGAAATGGTCTACACTCTAGTGTTATAGGTCCACAAATATCACATTGGATACGTTGGGAGAATGAAATATTTTGTTTCTTATCAATAGCAAAAGAATGTCTTGCTTGTAGTTTTGCTAGTGAGCAAGCTTTGAAAAACGAACGATGAGCATTAAACATCGCTATTGTTGACAGTAGCCACAGAGGGGCTATAGCAGGCCCACAGACCCGCAGCAAGTGCACCAGGGCCCGGCCCGAGGCCCAGGATCGAACCACCAGCACCCGGCCTCGGGGTCCAGCAGTCTATCCGGCTGCCAGGGACCCTAGGACCGGGGGCGCCTGCCTGCCAAAGAGGTCACCAGAACTACCCTTCGAAGGGAGCCAGTCCCACATCGAAGGGTGAGGCCAGCCCTCATCCCCAGCCACCTATATAAGTGCCCCAACTACCCTCATTAATAGGTAACTTATCTCTCTCACCGCTTACATACGTGCTCAAGTTATATATTCCAACTATACTGACTTAGGCATCGGAGAGGAGAAGACCGGCTCGCCCGGTATTCCCCTTATTAAGCAGGTTTGCAGGAGATCAAGTTGGATTCATCTGTATCTACCAGGCCCCAGGGTTTGTGCAGAAACAATTGGCACCGTCTGTGGGAATCTTGGACAAGAAACCGTGTAGGCATCACCCATGGCCGAGAGTTCGGAAGCAAGGCAAGAGAGAAGTACCACCGTGGAGGGGCGTGTTGCATTAGTGCAAACGCTCATCTCCACCCCGGGCGTCACACGGGAGCCGCATGGCGCCCAGGGCGACGGTCAGGAAGGAGGAAGCTGTGGTAGGCCGTCCGGCATGCCGGGACCAGGGCACCACGACAGCTCGTGCGGGAAAGGCCCGGCAGAGGATGAAGACAGTCCAGTGCACCGGGGCTTCTCCTTGACGTTTTCGGATGAGCCGAGCGACCGATCTGAGAGCTCGCTCTGTGACAGCGACCGGGACACTACGTCCAGCCCCGACCAGAGCGGTATGGCGGGAAAGATACGGGTAATGGCCGCAGAGGTCAATCGTCTAAGAGAGGAGGGCGATAGGGACATAGCCAAGTCCAACGCCCGGTACGAAGAGATGGAGGCGGTGAACGCTGCCCTGGTAGCCGCCTTAGAGAGAGGACAACAGCGTAATGACTCTATGGACAGGGCGCAAGCGGCACCCCCGCCAGTCCGAACTCAGCAGTTTGAGGCAGGGCAGTCGTCGGGCGATCGGCCCCATGATGCCGAGCGAGCAAAGTCACCGGGCGGTGCAGGTCCGCCGAAGAGCGCGCCAACCTCCCGCCAGCTCCACACTTCGTCTGTGGATGAAGTTGAGACCCCGACTACACGGGCATTGCAGATGTTAGCCGACACTGTGTCAGACTTGAAGACCCAAATGGAGGCCAACGAGAGAAGAGCCGTGCGGCCGATGGAGGGCGCCCGGTTTAATGAGCGTATGGGCCCTTTCTCGCACCGGGTCATAGAGTCGGGAAGGTCTGGCAACCAGAAGTCCCTCAAGCCACCTATTCAGGGTCCGGCTACCCGTACCAGCATCTGGACAGTTTCCGGTCCCAGACCTGCGCCAAGGGTTACTCTGATGCAGTATGCTGCAACATCTTCCAGGAAACTCTGTCTGGAGAGGCGCTCAGCTGGTTCTACGAACTTCCGGCGAACTCGATCGAGGCGTTCGAGCAGTTAGCTGACCGGTTCGTAGGCCGCTTCATCCTCCGGGTCGAGGGAGCCCGGACGTCGACCATCCTCTTCAATTGTATGCAGGCACCCGGAGAGGAACTGAGGACCTTTGTCAACCGATGGCAGACGGCCACTGCTGGGGTCCGGAACCTAGACAAGGGCATCGCCGAGATGGCGTTCAAGCAAGGGCTCCGGCCAGGGAAGTTTTCCTACGCCGTCCGGGTAGAACTCCCGCAGGGGTATGATGAGTTGATGGCAATGGCCATCCGGCATGCTCAGGCCGATCACGAGACGTATGGGCACCACCTGCTGAAGAGGAAGCGGGATGAGCAGCAGGAAGACCATCCCCGGGAGGAGAACCCCCCGCCCAGCCAGGAGAACAAGCCCAGTCAGCGGACCGAGAACCGCGCCGCCCGGCCTAGCCGGCCCAATAGAAACTGGCCACAAAGGCAGCAGAGGCCTTATTCTAACAAGCCCCAGAGCGATCACAAGCCGGCGCCGTACCGCCAAGAACGTCCCCTGGCGATCATGCCAGCACCACCGGCCGGTCAAGAAGTCTTCACCGCTCTCACCACTTCCTACGAGGATATTTTACTTGAGAACGGGAGCGTCATCCCCCCACCGCCCAAGAGAAGGTACCCGAAGGGGAAACTTACAACGGCGCAGACGGGCAAGTACTGCTCCTATCATGATGAGGCTACTCATCGGACGAGCCAGTGCTGTGCTCTCAAGACAGCGGTGCAGGGCTTGATTAATGACGGCCAGCTCCAGCGGTACGTGGGGGAAAGAAGAGCAGACCCCGACCGGGAGCATAACCAGGCCTGGTAAACCCGCCGAGTCTCCGAGCGGTTAGTTTGGCATATCACCGGTTCTACCGTTGTAAAGAATATCACAAATATATGCAAACTACTTTTGAGAAATTTCACCGGCTCCGCCAGTTCAAGTATATTCATAATCAAGCAAGTATACAAGCAGTAACCGTTCCGGAAAGATTACAAGGAGGAGCAAGGAAAATCCTAAGGAGCCACGACTCCACCCTCAGTAGGCAATCCGCCGGCCTCTCCTGCGGTACGCTCGTCGTTGACCTCAGTTCCGGCGCCGACTCTGGCTTGGGGAGACTTGGTACCGTTGGTAAAAGAATCCAAGTCCGAGCGAATCACTTCTTCCGGCTGCCCCTCCACCGCCTGCTGATGGATGTCCGATTGCTCATGGATGTCTCCTTCAGCAGCGGCATCCGGCATCAGGGAAGTGTCCAACCACCCCTTCCCCGCCCATTCCGTGTACGCATCCGAGATGCCCTCTTCCCTGGCCCTCTCCAGGAACTCCAGGAACTCGTCGCTCTCTTGGTATCGGAGAACGAACCGCTCATATTGTCCTGGGCCCTCTTCCCCGGCAGCAGCAGCGGCAGCGGCGTGCAGAGCGGTGGCTTCCACCTGGAGCTCATCTACCTTGGCTTCCAGCTCGGCCCTCTCAGCTTCGACCCGCTCCTTCTCCTTCTCCAGGCTCCGGTTCTGCTCCTCCAGCTTCTTGGCCCTCTCCTCCGATCTGGCCTTCTCCCGATCCGAGCGGGACTTCTCCACCTCCAGGCGCTGTCGGGCCTCCGATAAAGCAGCTATCTGCCTCTTGAGCTCCGGCAATTCCTCGCTCGCGTCCGGTTGGTATAGACTGTACAGCAACTGCACAACAACAGAAACAATTAATCGGGCAGTAAGAGAAAAAACCTACAAGCAGTGTAGTGGCACTAGTTAGTGCTTACCCGGAGGACGGATTCCTTGGATTTTAGGCGGTTCCCGCCCGCCAGGGCTCCAGCAACCCCGGGTCTGTCCAGACCAAGGCCGGCCAAGTCCGCCGCCACTTGCCGGACGAATACACTGTCCGGGCTTCCCCTCGTCGCCTCCGCAGGCGCGGGACTACTCTGCCGGGCAGCGGCAGCCTTCTCCCCAGCAGAGTTAGGTTGTGCACCGCTGGTTACCCTGAGCCGTTTGGCCAGGTTCTCCCGTGACGACCCGCCGGTGAGCGTCACCAGCGCGAAGGGAGGAATGTCCCCGCCCCTCCGTTTCTCTCCACGTGCGGCACAGCCACCGGCCGGTTGGGGATCCTGCTCACCCCACCGAGAATCCTCACGGGCCCCCCGGTAGTCTTGCCCTTTCCGGGCACCGCTTTGGGCGCAGCAGGATGGCTATTCACCCGCCTCAGGATGTAGGCGCCGTCATCAACATCCATGGCCCTCGGTTCCAGATGAGTCGTGAGCCGCCCGGACTCCTCGTCCACCGACATCCGCGAGACGGTCTCGCCTTTCTCCTTCAGCTTGTTAAGGAGGCCTTCCCCGTCCATTGAGAGAGTGGTTTCGGGCTTGATGACCGCCCGGGAAGATGCACCTGCAAGGAAAGCGAACAGTTAGTATTTTGCAAGAGCTAGCACAAGTATCACCGCTAAGGCCTGCTACGCACCGGGATCCCGCCCGTGTTGGCAGTATTCCAGCACTTCTCGCCGGATAAAGTTGAAGGAACTCCGTTTCAGATTGCCCCAACATCCGAGTATGGTCGAGATCCTCTCGTGCTCCAGATCGGATAGCTCGAACGACTGGTCGCCAATGGGTTGGAAGGCGCCAGGAACCCGGTACATCTTCCTATTCATCTGCCACTTCCCTCCCGCCATCACCACCTTCTTTCTCCAGCTGTTATCTACCCAGGAAGGCATATTGGTGATAATCGGTTGATAGTTCCGGGCGTTGAAGGACAGGCAACCCCGGGACCCCTGCTTCCTCGAGTAGGACAACCTATACAAGGCCCGAAATTCGTTTACCGTTGACATACTCATTCCGGACGGCTCATATAGGCAGCCGAGGCTCAGTAGTCGCCTCCACTGGAGCCCAGGAAGCTGCGCGGGCGACACTTGCAGTGCATTGAGCATATACTGCACGAAATCTGGCAGCGGGAGCGAGAATCCATGCCAGAACTGATCCTGATGCACGGCAACCCAACCTGCCTCCGGGTTGCAGGCTGAGTCTCCAGGATTCAGTGGTCGCAGCAAAACCTCATCCGGGATACTCCACGTTTCCCGGAACGCTGCAATCTCTGAGGGACTCAGGCTACCCTCCGGCTCATCACAAACCACGGCACCCTTCCCTCTACCGATGGTGTAGCTCACGGCCGGAGTACCCGCAAGGCGCACCCCGTGCGATATTTCAGTCTCCGAGGATTCAGCCCCGGAAGACGAAGACAAAGCCGGAGACGAGGCCCTGCTCCCGGAGCAGTCAGCGACCTCCGTCTCCGGGGATTCCGAACCGAGCCAGTCCTCCAGTCTATTCTCATCATCCACAATGGGACCCCTGGCAGCCGATTCGGAAGCCCGGTCAGAACTCGAAGAAGACATCTTAACCTAGGGGAAGAAACAAAACCCTAGCGCTCGTCAGCAACAGGCTACAACAGCGCCTTTTACGGCCTCTCCCCAAGTTTGCCGCAGAGCAACTCAGTCAGCGACAGAGATTCCCTCTCCCCCCCGCCGCAAAACAGCAAAACCAAAACAAGAACAACACCGGGGCAAAGAAATCAACAAACTTACCGATTGATATGCTCAACCGAGGACAGTCCGCCCTGCGAAAGCAGCGAGCAATGGTAGGAAGAGAGTAGGGAGCGCTCGAGAAAACGGATCTCGTGGGGCAAGGGGCTCAGAGCTTTCGCCGGATTTCTCTCTTTCTCTTAGTCTCTCTGAGGAAGAAGCAAAACAGCATAAAGAAGGCAGAGCAGGCCCTTTTTATAGAGAGGTTCGGTGCCCTAGGCGCTTGTAATCCCGCCAAACACACAAACAGAGCAACTCAAACGCCTGCGAATCCAGGCCCTCCATCTCAAGACCGCTCCCTACTGGCACGTGTCCCAGCATTGGTAAACTGCCCATGCCATCATAACTGATGGGACTGATGGACTTCCTCCTTAAATGCATGTCAGCCACTTGTCTCACACGCTGGCGACAGGGTAGTTAGGAGCGGGAACGGAGGCGTCAGGCCCCCCCCCCTCCACTTCCCTAGGCTTGAAGACCTCTTATCGGTTATGATTTTTCAACCGCTTCGAGAGCATCGTTCCGGGTATGAGCCATCCGCCCGGCACCATGGCAGTTCGCGGTTATGATCATTTAACCAGCTGCATGGCATCTTCACTGCATCTCACTGCGGGACTCGTCTCGTTATGGCAGAACGCCCGGTCGAGGTCCGCCCGGCACCATGGCAGTTCACGGTTATGATCATTCAACCGGCTGCATGGTTTCTTCGCTGCATGACTTGAAGACCTCTCACCGGTTATGATTTTTCAACCGCTTCGAGAGCATCGTTCCGGGTATGAGCTATCCGCCCTGCACCATGGCAGTTCGCGGTTATGATCATTCAACCAGCTGCATGGCATCTTCACTGCATCTCACTGCGGGACTCATACCGATATGGCAGAACGCCCAATCCAGGTCTGCCCGACACCATGGCAGTTCACGGTTATGATCATTCAACCGGCTGCACGCCATTTCACGGGGGGACTCGTCTCGATATGGCAGAACGCCCGGTCAAGGTCCACCCAGCTGCATCTCTCTTGGGGGACTCGTCTCGATATGGCAGGATGCCCGGTCGAGATCCACCCACCGGTTACGTAACATCCAACCGGCTCGAGAGCATTTTCCGGGAACACGATCCACCCGGCCCCATGGCATTTCACTGGGGGACTCGTCTCGATATGGCAGGACGCCCGGTCGAGTCTCGCTCGGTTCCATGGCATGACCCCGGTCATGAGAACATTCGACCGGCATGGGCTTTATACACCCGAGTGAGTTTACATCTAACCCATGTACTCTTATCCAGCAGGATAAAAACCCTGCATCGCATTGAACCGCGATCAACGTGGGGCTGCACGGCGAGCCTTGTCACCTCAACGCCACCCCTCCCCCCCCCCCCCCCCCCTTACCTCAAGGCTTATTCAACACAAGCTGAGAAGAACTAGCAAGTGTTCACCGGCGCTTCAAACAGCCCGCAACACAGGGGTAATCTCCTCGCAGCCTAGCAATATGGACTCGTCTCGATATGGCAGAACGCCCGGTCGAGGTCCTTTACTCCACCTCGTCTCGTTACGGCGGAACGCCCGGTCGAGGTCCAGTACTTAAGTTCACCTGGGACTCGTCTCGATATGGCAGAACGCCCGGCCGAAGTCCCATGAACTCCGCTCCGTACAGATATGGCAGACCGCCCGGTAGTGGCCCAGTGAACTCCGCTCCGTACCGATATGGCAGAGTGCCCGGTTGAGATTTCATGCACACATCTATTGCATGGCGGATTTCAATGCTCCATTATCATTCCATGCACACATCTATTGCATGGCGGATTTCAACGCTCCATTATCATCCCATGCACACATCTTTTGCATGGCATCATCATCTCATACACTCCGGGTTTCACCCCACTCCATGCTCATAGCACCACAACACTTGAGCACAGTACTACTTATATTACAAACGTACTTATAAACTGTTGCTTGCCATCGGTAAACAGGTACTCACCCCGGTCACGCCCAATCTTCAACGCGGACTTGGGAGACTGGGCACCGTTGGGTTGGTAACCCTGCGGGACAAGAGCAAGACAGACTTAAGTCCCCATTCAAGATTGCACTTGACCGGGAACTTGGGAGACTTGTTGACAGTAGCCACAGAGGGGCTACAGCAGGCCCACAGACCCGCAGCAAGTGCACCAGGGCCCGGCCCGAGGCCCAGGACCGAACCACCAGCACCCGGCCTCGGGGTCCAGTAGTCTATCCGGCTGCCAGGGACCCTAGGACCGGGGGCGCCTGCCTGCCAAAGAGGTCACCAGAACTGCCCTTCGAAGGGAGCCAGTCCCACATCGAAGGGTGAGGCCAGCCCTCACCCCCAGCCACCTATATAAGGGCCCCAACTACCCTCATTAATAGGTAACTTATCTCACTCACCGCTTACATACGTGCTCAAGTTATATATTCCAACTATACTGACTTAGGCATCGGAGAGGAGAAGACCGGCCCGCCCGGTATTCCCCTTAGTAAGCAGGTTTGCAGGAGATCAAGTTGGATTCATCTGTATCTACCAGGCCCCAGGGTTTGTGCAGAAACAGCTATAGAGGCATGTGAAGTAGGGAGGGGAGGCCGAGCCTCTCCTTGGAGCCGAGAGGTGGTCAGTGTCGGCACCATGGCCGAGCCAAGGCCGAGACCTATGGTCTCGGCATCATCTTGGGTAACTCCAGTTTTCTGATGTCCCTTAAGCTCCTTTGATCTGAAAAAAAGATGACCATGAGAGTATTTCATAATACAAATCATGAGATCACGACCTGGATGGCCGAGTCCATCATGCCAAAGATTGTAAGCATCTGAATTGCATAAAACTGTTACATTGGATTTAATTGTTTGAATGGTTGTAAAATACATATCGTTTCGATCGTGCTTACACTTCTCCACAACGCGAGTGCGCAGACTCTAAGTGGAGGTAATCAACAGATATTCAGTTCCATCTTTGACATAGGTATTGAGGTGATAGTCGTTGTCACATACGTCCTTAAAATCAAGCAAGATTCAGGGCACCTTGGGGGGATACAAAGAGTCAGTTACTCGAATTTCAGTGTCGTTTGGCAATAAAAATTGGACGATATCGCGACCTTTAACAATAAGTCCCATTCCGGTCATCGTAGACAATGACGAACTGCATGACATAAAACCCGTAAATAATTGCTGATTCCGTAGAATAGTTTGAGTCGTTGCACAATCCAACAAACATTTGATCTCGCCATGAAACATCTCTTCATGTGAAGCTTGTTCAAAAGAAACTTGATCTTTCATGGGGAAGCTTGTTCTTCTCGATTCTTCTTGATTTCTTCGAAATAGAGATGAAGGCTTTGAAGAACGCTTGATCTGTTTTCTAGCAATCTTGGTATTCGGAGGATGTGTGCAAAGGGATGCACACAAGATCGAACTGAGGAGGATGAGGGTTGCCGAGAGGGGCTACTGCAGAGCGGCTTTCGGGAGCAGTACGGGGTGCACGACACGAGCAGGAGGCTGCAGCGCTGGTGCTGCCAAGAGAAACCGACAGGCCAAAGGGAGGGCAGCGGCCGACGGGTGGAGGTAGGGTTTTGAGATTTTTTCGAGCTAGAGTTTTTTTTTTTAGGGCTATTAGATAAATCCTAAAGCCACGTGCTTGATAACATGTTTTTGGAGAAAAGAATAATAAGCAAAGCGTAGTTTTATTGATTGATAAATAGGCCTTTGTATAGGCATTACATCAAGTATCCCTAATAATCAGGGTTTCTCTATCTACTAAAAATATTAATAATCTAGTCTAATTAGGTCAAGACACACCACAAAAGTTACAGAAATAACATTCGTTGAACACAATCTTAATTTTTATTTAGGTAATTGTAATTGTTATTTACTCATTATGAACAACTGTGTGTTGGTAATGGACAATTATTCGCAGAGAAAAGTGGATAATAACCTAAGAAGTACAGACACGGATACGAGTGTATAATACAGACTCGATACGATACGTGGACATGTTAAAATCATTTTTTTTTTCAGACACGGTCACGCGGTGGACACGTTAATTATATATTAAATTATATATATAAGTAATAAAAAAATTAACTAAGGAATAAGTTTAGATTCGAGCAACTTAAACCTCCTCCACTTCATATGTTTGCCTAAAGAAGGCAAGAAGCTAATTAAGAGGTACGTCTCCTACATGGAGAGCCAAGTCTTGTGAGAGACAGAAATAACTTTATATCCAACTTTATTACGTGTCCTAAATGGATACTCGCGCATCCAATCTGTGTCCAAATTATAATACGTGTGTCCGAGCGTATGCTTTCGTGTTCGGGTGTGTTCGTGTCTGTATTCGTGTCCGACATGGGACACGCGACCAAACCAACGTGTCTGTGCTTCTTAGATAATAACAAAATTTTGTTTTGTAGCTTTGATTTTTTTTTAACCAGTAGTCAATATATATTACACAACAAACAATACAAGGAATAAAACCCCCATTTGGGACGACAATAAGAATTACTCCATATGACAATTAAGAACTTAGCTGCACCTAGGAATTCAACCATCAAAAGTACATGCACATTCTGAAGATCGTTTATAGCAGCTTTATTTTCACATACTGTAATCACTCATGGTGAAGAAGGAATAAAGGATAACAATTCATGAGTTGAATCTGCCCTTGATTCAAAATGAAATCTGACGATGGGCCATAAAGACCCAATCCATCCAAGTCTACACCATAGGACTAGCAGTCACCAAAGTATTAATCCAACTTCAAAAAGAATCAAACCACTTGAACCCCAAGAAAAGAGCTCATACGCTAAAACTCTCAAAAACCCTAGTAGCCTCCACAAACCCTAGGATTACTACAGCCGCCGCCAACACTGTCGACCACAAAGCCGTCCACCATCCCAGAAAACTGCAATGAAATTAGCAAAGACACCATCGTCTACCCTTGTCACCGAAAATCGTTCACTGCCCAGACCATGAAGCTTGAAATCATACCTGAAATTCAACTTGTCATCACTCTCACCATCAGCGCCATCGTCCATCTCGACTCCGGCAAGAAGAACATATGACAGATACAACCACCACCACCAAAGGACCATCATGGATTTGCCGTAGGCTGAACCAAAATGTTCGACTCCATGACGAATCGTTACAGACAAGAAAGGACAAATCAAAAACAGATCTAGAGATAGAAATTCAAAACCTCCATCAAAGTTGCCTTCAGCAAACCCAAAGAGAAGAAAAAGTAAAAGAAAAACTAAAGCGTGTCGTAAAACTACGCTGTAGGAGAAGGATTTTGTGGCCACAACCATAGGTTTTAGAAATTTGGTCAGCCACTAATACAGAGAACCCTAGCAGAGACGATAGAAAAGAAGTTAGAAAATTTTTCTAGCTTTGATTTTGCCATTTACCTTTCTACCTCTTAATTATAAAAAGAAATCTCAAATTACCATATGATGAAAGGATTAATACGTGATTTCACAACGTGTTTAGCTAACAAAGCCTCTTCTCTTAAATAATAGTATAGAAGATATATATATATATATATATATATATATATATAGTTCCTATCCAAAGCGAACATTCGCTCTGAAATTAACGTACGAAGTTCCTTTTTTGACACACTTTTCGGTCATATTTTCATATCTCCACCATTTAGATGTCAGAACCAAATGTATAGATCATCTCTGCAAAATTTCATCCAACTTGATAATCGTTTGACTTTTCATTATGGTGATTTACACGAACAGTTCAGGTTGAACTTATACGGTTTATTCATCGATTTAATATATTTTCGATACCTTAACGGTAACCAAATTAGATGAAATTTTGTATGAATGATCTATATATTAGGTTCAAATATCTGAAAAGTGGAGATGTGAAAATATCACCGAAAAATGTGACAAAAAAGGAATTTAGCACGTTAATTTCATAGCGAAAGTTCGCTCTGAATATGAACTATATATATATATTTTTAAGTTGTCTAATTGTTTCACACCTGCCCTTTTATCGTGACTTGAACGTAAAAGCTAATAAGCTACTTTTTAAAAGATGGTGGTGTTACCACTTTTTTTTTTTTAGGGAATGAATAACTTCATTGACTAAACGTCATTACAATAAGCATTTATCAACTCCAGAACAAAAGGATGAGGGAATAAAGTAAACTCACTAAGCCCTGAATTCAAGACATCAGTTGCCAAACTATGAGCAACTCTATTAGCTTCCCGGCGGACATATAGGACCCGTATTGATGTAACCTGCAGTAACATCTCTCTAAGATCATCCATTAGAAAACCTAGATTTGACCAATCCAGAGCCCTGCTCCCCAAAGCATCTGCTAACACCTGGCAATCTGTTTCAACAATAAGAGGCGAAAAACCAACCTGCAATGCCAGTTGTACCCCTTCTAAGAGAGCTAGGAGTTCCCCATGTCTAGCCGAACTGGAAGCCGATATATGGCGATGAAAAGAACCCAGACATACCCCTGCCGAATCCTGAAAAAATGCCTCCCAGCCCTATAATTCCAGGAGGAGATCTAAAAGCAGCATCCGCATTCAACTTGATATACCCCTGAGAGGGTTTCTTCCACCTGGCCGAATCCCCAAGATTCCTTCCACTCCCCTTCGGATGGGCAGAACGATACTCCTCCCACCAGCCCAGGGTAATCGGCACAGTTTCAGTTACCAGTTTAACATCATTACGCCATACTTTGGCATTCCTGTTTTTTCAAATTGCCCTGACAAACATCAGTAAAGCTTTAAAGGAAGTTGGGTTTTGAGCATGAGACTGAAAAAACAAATCAACTATAGTGGATGCCGAACTGGCTGATGGAAGCCCGGCCAAGAGTAGTATTGAGGCCAAGGTGTTAAAAATCGATAATATCGGCGAAATATCGCCGATATTTTCGTTTTTCCGTGGGATCGATATTTCGATTCAATTCTTTCAGTTTCTAGTCGAAATTTCCCGATATTTTCCGATATTTCCGATATTTCACCGATTTTTCCGATTTTCCGGCGAAATTTCAGAAATTTCCGATATTTTAGTACTTGGTTTGCTGGTTTGCTGGTTTGCTGATTCTATGACTTATAACTTATAAGTGATATACTTGCCTACTGCAGTTCGTGGTCTAGAGGCAAAGACATGATCGTGTGTCTTCAGAAACTGTTTTGCCATTTCTGCAGAGGAAGCAACTACAACGGGGTAGGAGCCAAACTTGAGCTGCATCAAAGAGCCATAAGTTTGGGACAATTTGTGAAGGGATCGGTGAGGGAGAGGACCATTGATGAGGTTGAGGTTGCCAATAATAGGCCAGGGTTTTGGACCGGGTGGAAATTTCAGATTCCGTTTGTGTAGTTGGGAAAAGAAGAACTTTGTTACAAGGGCCACAAGGAATAGCCATGACAGAGACAAAACACCCCAAGAAATTGAAGCTTGCATCTTGAATCAGTTACAGTGAGAGTTTTGAGGTGGTCTGCAGCTTGATGTTCATGAAGGATTGAAGCACTATAAATACTACTTTTACAGGCTGTTGGAGAGAAAATGGCTACATCATCTCTTAATTAATTGATAATTTGATAAAATTTGAATCAGGTTTATCATTCTATCACCATGTGTGCTGCACTGCTGGTCTGCTGCTAGTTTCATTTCTTGGCACGTCCCACCCCAAAGCTGGAGCTTAGAATGTCCAGTTTTTGAAAAAGATCACTCTAAAGATCATCATCGGTTTGAAAAAGAGCCAAATAGAAAATCTGATTCCTACATAAATTATATATATTAAATCATATTTCAATAAATATCAGTTCTATTTCACGTAGTAATTCATATAACATTTTAATAAATTGATATCTATTTGAGTTTATTAATATTTTCTTCTCACATATAATCGATAACATAGCATAAAACAACCTTAGAAAGTTTCAATACAAATTTCCATGTATTTCTTATAGTTTCCGTCGTTTTTGTTAAAATTTCTAATGGATCGATATTTTATCGATATTTCCGTCGAAATATCCGTATTTTGAAACATCGATATTTCCTCGATATCCGATATTTTACTCCTTGATTGAGGCAGCATTGGGGCAATCACGTAAGGCATGGAGAGGAGACTCCACCTCTTCCTCACAAAAAGAACACTGAGTGTCAATATCAATTCCACATTGACTCAATCTGCTTCGCTTAGGCAGAACATTGGAGACAGCTTTCCAAGCACATACTTTAACCTTTGCCAGAACAGAGGCGTTCCAGATTTTTGACCATAATTGGGAACTAGGATTAGGGCTGCCCCCGACCACCTGAAGAACCCGACGACGAGCTAGGTGATAAGCTGTCTTGACAGAGAAAACCCCCTTCTTATCCTCACCCCATCTCCATCTATCATCGTGTCTACGACTACTCAAAGGAAGAGCGCCTATCTGCACAACAATATGAGCCGGAAATAGTTCATGTAATAATGTAACATTCCAAGTGCTTGAATTATCCAATAAATCAGAAACCCAATGAACCCGATGATCAAAATAATCTCTAAGACTAACTTCCTCCAACCAAGGATCATCCCAGATACTCGTGTGAGTGTCATCCCTCCCATCCAAGATACTCCTCCGTGCATATGAAGATGATTTCCCCAACTGAGCCTCCTAAAAATTACAGTTCGAAAAATAAATAGCTTTTAGCAGTTTACCTGGTAAAGAGTCTGGGTTCTGAATCAATTTTCATCCATGTTTAGCCAACATAGCCAGATTAAACACAAAAAATGACGAAATCCCATACCCCCTTTTGATTTAGGCCGACACAACTCATCCCAAGCCTTCTAGTGCATACCTCGCTTCTCATCCGTTCCACCCTACTAGAAGCGGGCACAGAGCTGGTGAAGTTTTTGAATTAGATTCTGGGACAGCAGATAAATATTCATGGTGTAGAGTCGCATAACGTGTGCAACCACCTTGATAAGAATCTCTCTTCATGATGCACTGAGTAACTTTGATCTCCGTCTTGTTAATTTTTATTCATCAATTATTTCGCAATTATTTCGCATAATATCTAAATACTCGACCAGCTGTTCAAAACTAAGCGCAACGATTAATTAATTGTTTGTTTATGGGCATTGACCCATGCTTAGAGATAACAGACATAACAGAGCAGGGGAGAATTAAAGAATAGACATAGTTGCATCCACGAGAGACGTGAAGAGAATAACGACCCCTTTTTATATTATCACGATTTGGGAAATGTGTTCCCCACGTTATCTATGCATGTTAATTGTCTGTTATTGTCATTGTTCGAGCAAGCACAAGGATCATGGTGGTTAATTAGAGATGTGGAAATAGAATTGTCATATATAGTAGTAAAACAAAACCGACGCAAAATTGTCAATTATTTGATAGAAAATATGGCTGGCAAATAGAGTCGCGGAGCTTCACCCATTTCAAATATATATGCAACTTACTGTTGTGTCCATCAGCAACAGATTGCGCCACCGTTCAGTATTTGGATAACGACCGCCGTGCCGTGGTGTCACCCATTTGGTTGATGTGGTTGATGGCTTTGGGAGTTAGGTAAGTGATATAGAGCTATGTTGGCTGATTGGGTTGCTAAGTAATCTAGGTCTTAATTTGGACATGGACGTGGGATTCGATCAGGTGGTTACTTTTCGAAATTGGGTTTATACCTAGCTTGTCCATGCATCAACCATGTCGGTAATTTTTGTCGATGCTGTATATATTGGTACGTAATTGTATAGGATATATATTATTCAGTAGTTTCGGCATATCAAAGTGTTCACGATATATATGCACGATACGACATTAGTCTCCTACCCTTTAATGAATGAATCCATGTATAACACATGTTATTTTATAATTAGATTGCCTAATAATGTCAATGGTGTAGATATCGATCTAGTCCCTATCTACATAAATTTAAGCAGCATTTTTTTCTTCCTCTTTCAACTATATATATGATTTATAATAGCCCCGTAAAATGTGATGGAGACGCCACTTTTTATGACATTTTCTCCTGTGATTATTATTGTTACTAATCATGCTACACTGTGGCTCTTTTCTAATTTGTTTTAGTATGTTACAGTATTAATATTTTACAGCTTCATCTTTACTCATTCTTCGAATATTACGGCTATGTGAATACTTGATGATTAAACGAATGGTTGAAATTACATATTCGAGTGTCGGTTTATGACTTATACCTCGGTGCGTTGAATAATTTTCTAAGACGGACTAAATTGATTGTAATCGAATGTGAGTATTCCCCAGGAGACATTCCCAAGTCTCTTAAGAAAGGAAAAAAAGAAAAAAAAAACATTTCTGATCAGTCTTTCTTTGTAGTGTTTTCCATCCTCATAATAAAAGCTTCGACAATTTTTTTTAAACCAACAAGCTCCAAAGCAATTTTCATTACGGATCAACATCCAGCTCTTTCCTCTATAATTGAACAGGGTAGCTAAAATGTCGATCGACAATATTGAGAAATCATTGTCCAAGTCTAGCTAGGAAGTATACAGCATGCATACAATTACAATGGGATATATGTGACAAATCAAACACCAACCAAAGTCTCTGTAAACTGGTAAGCATGGAAACATCCAATCTGAAATGCAACATTTGCTTCGGTGGATATTGCACCAACCTTCTTGAAGGTCCCATTCCTAAGATTATATAACAGAAACTCACCAGGAACATGCAACAAAAGCACCGAGTCCTCTTCATCTTCTTTCACAAATAGCAGACTAAATGCATAGAAAACAGAATCACTGGTATCCGGGTAGTTCCGAACCATCACCGGAAATGCATCAACAATCGCTGCGATGTCAACTTGGTACTTTGGAAGCCAGCTAGAGTAGTCCTTCTCCAACTCAAAGACATGGAACTGAGTGGCGCTGCCGTAGACTTCGATTAGGTGTAAATGGCCACCGGACTCGCCAAAGTACCTCAACCTCCTGTTGCTCCATATCTCAGTTGATGGAAGACTAGGCATGGTTTTAAGGCGTTGTTGATCTATGTCGAAACATAATGAAGCCCCATTTGGACTAAGCCAGTGTATCGAACCATTCCAGAGCACCCCATTGTCGAACACCATATCTGGGGCAGTGAAAGGAGACCCGGAAAGCCTCCAAGCCCGAGTCGTGGACGAGTAAGTCACGATTTGGAAGCTATTGGTTGATGGTGATGAGGAAGAACAACTTCGAACAGACACAACTTGGTAGTGAGGCGAGTTATTGGACGAGCAATCAAAAGCCAAGTAAACTCCAGAGATGGTTTTGGAAACGTTTTCGAAATCTGCTTCAGGAAGAGTCGAGAATTGCTGCTTGGAAGGATTGCATACGTAATAGCTGCGGCGTTTACCCGTTTTGTGAAGGCTGCCGCAGCACAAGAGCAGGCCATTGCTGGACTGGAGGATCTTGATACCTGCAGAGTCGCCGATGAAGCTCAGGGACGTAAAGGGTGGGTTGGAGTGGCTTCCGGCAAGAGATGTGTGGTAGATGAGATCCGTTGTCTGACATAAGATGATGCCGGAGGATGCGAGAAGCTGGTGGCGGTGGCAGAACTGGGGGCTGGAGATGAGAGAGAGCCAGTGCTTGGAGACGCATTTGAAGCGAAGGAGAGACTTGATGGGGAGGCGCAGGAGAATGTCTGTGAGGAGGTCGTTGTGGAACATGTTGAGATCTCTGTGGATAGGGTTTGATTCTTTCACAGTTTCACCTATGGAACAGCTCTGCCTTCAAGAACTTGGCTTTGAGGTTGTTTATATGGAAACCCTAAAGTTTTAGACATGGGTCATTTGCTCAAGCCTCAAGCAATTTATTGTTCTACCATGTGGTACACACGTTAGCCATGTGCACTATTGCAAGCTTGGTAGGGAACCAAGGTTTTTTTATGAACATTTCACTATCTTATAGTCGATCTGGTTGTTATCAGTATGTATCAAAGTGGTTCCTATCGACGAAAGCTATTGGTTGTCTTCCTCGTTGTTTTTTATTGGTTGCTTGTGGGCTAGTCGGTACGTAACACAATATGTACATTACTTTACTAGGTTTTATTAGTGTTCAGTGAATGATTATTGTTTCATCATGCATTTCATGCGAGAATACTCTATTTTGTTAGTTTGAATCACCGGTAGACTTGGTAAGAGGACCTTATGTGCAGAATCATACGTATAGACTCAGGGAGAGGTTAAGGTGAACTGCATCCCCTCATTCTAATATCAAATATATATATATATATATATATATATCAGTAGTAGTGTAGTACAGCAACACTCCTTGAAAAAATTGGTGTGGTACCCTAAATGCTTTGTTTATTTCAGATTTGTAGTGGGGTTAGTGGTGAGATTGATGGTTTTTATGTTTTTTCTTTCTTTCTTTTCTCTTTCTAATGATAGATCAATCTCAAAACCCTAAGCCACGAAAAGTTCATAAGAAAATAATTTCATACTTTTAGAAAATTTAGTCCCTCTCAATTTTTAATCTTGGTTTCGTACGTGCTTGTGCATGCATAATTCTCATACTCAAATTTAAATCCCCGCCGTTGTTGATTGAAATTTAAAACTTTAGATCTCTTTAATTTTATTGTTGGCGGATAGAGAGAGAAGCATTAAAGGCTCTTGAAAACCTGGAGCCCCTATACCGAAACCACCTTAGGGTTTCGAGTGCAGGGGTGGCGTTAGGCTCGTTCTTGGCCGGCCAACAAGCGTCCTTCGACGCGGGCTCTCTATTTCGAAAGAAAGGGTACGCAACATCTCATTTATCAGTGGTGAAGCGACCTTGTGCTTGAAGGAGGGACTTTCTGTCGGCGTTAGTTAGCAAAGGTTTGGAGGTCGACGAAGGCTAGGTTTGGAGAGACCGACGACAAAAGGGTATTGCTTTGGAGGTTGACGGTTACTGGGAGTGAGTACGGCGACGTCGACCGAGGTAAGTCGGATTCTTGATCAGCCGAGTAGATAGGTGAGCAGCAGCGGATCAAAGACATATTTGAGTTGAGTGATTGATTCAGTGTCTAGGGTGGTGTATGCTTAACCGGGTGGAGGGAGCCTAAGAGGCACCTCGTCCAGGGATGCCAGCCGCGTATTTCTCTGGTTGCACTTACACAGAGTTTCTATGGCGGAAGGGTGTGTCCGGCCGCCGGAGATGGTTGGCTGAAAAATAAAGATCCCATCCAAATCCTAACTTGAGGTTGAATCTTTGATAAAAGGTATACCAATTGACGTCCTTATGCCTGATTCGAGTTCAGAGTTATGTAGTTTGGTTTGGGAAGGTTATTTGCTTGTTTTTTTTGCATCTATTTTCTTGGTTAGTTTGTCTGCTTGTTTTGGACTCCTTTGAACTTTTTAAATTTTAATAAGCGTCCTCATACGCATCTAATTTTTGTAGTAGCACTAGCTTGCATTTGGGATGGCCTGTTATCTCATTTGTTTGATCATTGTGATCTTTTATGACTTACGTCAATAGACATGTGTCTCCTTTCCCCTTTAAATAAAAAAAAAAAAAAGAGTTTTGATACTGACCCCCTCAGTACGGTTAGTCTCTGGGACTAGAAACATTTAAAAATAGTCATTAATCCTATATAAAAGAAGGAAAAGGGGCATAGAAATAGTCGATATAGTTTGGACTACAAAACTAATATAGGTAACAACTAACCAAATATACTTTTGGTCTGTGACACTCGGTTAACAACGTTTCCGCTAAACCCTAATACTGCTGTCTCATTCAGAAAAGAGATTCTTTTCATCACCTTTATTTTCATTATGTACATCACGGCCTGTCTGAAGAAACTTTTTCGTACTTCTGAGTTTTGAGAATTTCTATCAACTAACAACGACATAAATTTTGAATAATGAAGATAAACATGAAACAAGTGGATTGATCGACTCAAAACGAGCTCCTATAGTTAATAATTGATCCCAAGTTTGAATCAAGTGATCTTATTTGGTTTATTAAAGATGATTATTCTGTAGCTACGAGGACTTCGAGCAGTTCAATCTTAATTCTTATGTAGTATCCCACCAACGGAGTGGGGGTAATGTGCCTTATATGTACATGCCCATCTCCATCTAACACGAAGCCTTTTAGAAGCTCAATGGCTTCGGAGGGGATCGGAACTCCGAAGTTAAGCTTGCTGAGTCTAGAGTAATTCCAAGATGGGTGACTTACTGGAAAGTTGCTCTTGAGCTCCCAAAAACAAAACCGTGAGGGCCAGAAAGGAGAGTGCCCAAAGCGAACAATATTGTGTTACGGCGGAGCTGATCCCGGGATGTGAGCTGGGACAATATCTCAAGTGTATGAGCTGGGCTGTTACAAATGGTATAAGAGCATGTCCCCGGCCGGAAGTGTGTCGACTCGGACGTCGGACCCCTAAAAGGGGTGGATTGTGATGACTCTAACCTGACCTGGCTAGGAAAGCTAGTAGGTAGGCATGTCACGCATCCCACATCGCCCGGGGAAGAGTGGGTACTGTGCTTATATGTACAGAGTTAGCTCAATATATAGAGATGTGTTTTGGGGACTCAATGGCTTCAGAGGGGATGAGAACTCCGAAGTTAAGCTTGCTGAGTCCAGAGCAATCCCAGGATGGGTGACTGTTTCTGCACAAACCCGTAGGCCTTGTAGAGACAGATGAATCTTCACGTGATCTCCTGTAAACCTGCTTACTAAGGGGAATACCGGGCGGGCCGGTCTTCTCCTCTCCGATGCCTAAGTTAGTAGAGTTGGAAATAGATATAACTTAAGTACGTGTATAAGCGGTAGGAAGGATCAGTTACCTATTAATGAGGGTAGTTGGGGCCCTTATATAGGTGGCCAGGAGTGAGGTCTGGTCTTATCCTTCGATGTGGGACTGGTTCCCTTCTGTTTGCACACCAAATGGCAGCTTTGGTGACCTCTTTGGCAGGCAGGAGCCCCCGGGCCCCTGGTGGCAGGATAGACTGCTGGATCCCGAGGCCGGGTGCTGGTGATCCGGTCCTGGACCTCAGGCCGGCCCCTGGTGTACTAGCTGCGGGTCTGTGGGCCTGCTGTAGCCCCTCTGTGGTTACTGTCAACAAGTCCCCCAAGTTCCCGGTCAAGTGCAATCTTGAATGGGGACTTAAAACTGTCTTGCCCTTGTCCCGCAGACCCGCAGGGTTACCAACCCAACGGTGCCCAGTCCCCCAAGTCCGCGTTGAAGATTGGGCGTGACCGGGGTGGGTACCTATTAACGATGGTATGCAACAGTTTGTGAGTATGTTTGTTATATAAGTAGTACTGTGCTCATGTGTAGTAGTGTTATGAGCATGAAGATGATAGTGGGGCGTTGAAATCCGCCATGCAATAGATGTGTGCATGGAACCTGGACCCCGCGTTCTGCCATATCAGAGCGAGCCGGAGAGCATGGGATCTCGACCGGGTGTTCTGCCATATCGAGACGAATCCATGTTGCTAGGCTGCGACCTCGACCGGGCGTTCTGCCAAATCGGTATGAGTCGGAGAATATGGGACCTCGACCGGGCGTTCTGCCAAATCGGTACGAGTCGGTATTGCTAGGCTTAGACCTCGACCGGGCGTTCTGCCAAATCGGTACGAGTCGGAGAATGGGACCTCGACCGGGCGTTCTGCCATATCGAGACGAGTCCATATTGCTAGGCTGCGGGGCGGTGGCCCCGGTGTTGCGGTTCGCTGAGGTGCCGGTCAACACTTGCTAGTTCTTCTCAGCTTGTGTTGGAATAAGCGTTGAGGCAATGAGGTGGCGTTGAGGTGACAAATCTCGCCTTAGAGCCCCAGATTGATCGCAGTTCAGTGCGATGCAGGGTTTTTATCCTACTGGACAAGAGTACATGTGTTAGATGTAAACTCACCCGGGTGTATAAAGCCCATGCCGGTTGAATGTTCTCATGACCGGGGTAGTGCCATGGGGCCGGGTGGACCTCGACCGGGCGTTCTGCCATATCGAGACGAGTCCCCCAGTGAGATGCCATGGGGCCGGGTGGATCTCGTTCCCGGAAAAAAAAATGCTCTCGAGCCGGTTGGATGATCATAACCGGTGAGATGGTCTCAAGTCGGTTGAATGTTACGTAACCGGTGAGATGCCATGCAGCCGGTTGAATGACACCTAACCGTGAACTGCCATGGTACCGGATGGATGGCCCGTACCCGGAACAATGCTCTCGAAGCGGTTGAAAAACTCATAATTGGTGAGATGCCATGCAGCCGGTTGAATGATATCTAACCGTGAACTGCCATGGTACCAAATGGATGGCTCGTACCCGGAACAATACTCTCGAAGCGGTTGAAAAACTCATAACCGGTGAGATGCCATGCAGCCGGTTGAATGATACCTAACCGTGAACTACCATAGTACCGGATGGATGGCTCGTACCCGGAACAATGCTCTCGAAGCGGTTGAAAAACTCATAACCGGTGAGATGCCATGCAGCCGGTTGAATGATACCTAACCGTGAACTGCCATGGTACCGGATGGATGGCTCGTACCCGGAACAAAGCTCTCGAAGCGGTTGAAAAACTCATAACCGGTGAGATGCCATGCAGTCGGTTGAATGATACCTAACCGTGAACTGCCATGGTACCGGATGGATGGCTCGTACCCGGAACATTGGTCTCAAAGCGGTTGAAAAACTCATAACCGGTGAGATGCCATGCAGCCGGTTGAATGATACCTAACCGTGAACTGCCATGGTACCGGATGGATGGCTCGTACCCGGAACAAAGCTCTCGAAGCGGTTGAAAAACTCATAACCGGTGAGATGCCATGCAGCCGGTTGAATGATACCTAACCGTGAACTGCCATGGTACCGGATGGATGGCTCGTACCCGGAACAATGCTCTCGAAGCGGTTGAAAAACTCATAACCGGTGAGATGCCATGCAGCCGGTTGAATGATACCTAACCGTGAACTGCCATGGTACCGGATGGATGGCTCGTACCCGGAACAATGCTCTCGAAGCGGTTGAAAAACTCATAACCGGTGAGATGCCATGCAGCCGGTTGAATGATACCTAACCGTGAACTGCCATGGTACCGGATGGATGGCTCGTACCCGGAACAAAGCTCTCGAAGCGGTTGAAAAACTCATAACCGGTGAGATGCCATGCAGTCGGTTGAATGATACCTAACCGTGAACTGCCATGGTACCGGATGGATGGCTCGTACCCGGAACATTGGTCTCAAAGCGGTTGAAAAACTCATAACCGGTGAGATGCCATGCAGCCGGTTGAATGATACCTAACCGTGAACTGCCATGGTACCGGATGGATGGCTCGTACCCGGAACAAAGCTCTCGAAGCGGTTGAAAAACTCATAACCGGTGAGATGCCATGCAGCCGGTTGAATGATACCTAACCGTGAACTGCCATGGTACCGGATGGATGGCTCGTACCCAGAACAATGCTCTCGAAGCGGTTGAAAAACTCATAACCGGTGAGATGCCATGCAGCCGGTTGAATGATACCTAACCGTGAACTGCCATGGTACCGGATGGATGGCTCGTACCCGGAACAAAGCTCTCGAAGCAGTTGAAAAACTCATAACCGGTGAGATGCCGTGCAGCCGTGGAGCATGGGGAAGTGTGGGGGGCCTGACGCCTTGGTTCCCGCTGCTAACTCCCTTACCTGTCGCCAGCAGGCGGGACAAGTGGCTGACATGCATTTAAGGAGGAAGTCCATCAGTCCCATCAGTTATGATGGCGTGGGCAGTTTACTGATACTGGGACACGTGCTGATAGGGAGCGGTCTGAGATGGAAGGCCTGGATTCGCGAGCGTTTGAGTTGCTCTGATTGTGTGTTTGGGGGGATTACAAGCGCCTAGGGCACCGAACCTCTCTATAAAAAGGGTCTGCTCTGCCTTCTTCATTCTGTTTTGCTTCTTACTCAGAGAGACTAAGAGAAAGAGAGAAATCCGGCGAAAGCTTTGTGGAGGTGCCCCGCGACATCCGTTGCCTCAAGTGTTCTTTTACTCTTCTCCTACCATTGCTCGCTGTTTTCGCAGGGCGGACTTTCCTCGGTTGAGCATACTAATCGGTAAGTTCTTGCTTTCTTTGCCTGGTGTTGTTCTTGTTTTTCTTTTCGGTGTTTTTGCGGCAGGGGGGGGGGGGGGGGGGGAGGGGATCTCTGTCGCCGACTGAGTTGTTTTAAGCGGAGCGTCTGCGGTAAACTTGGAGAGGGGCCGCAGAGAGCGCTGTTCTAGCCTGTTGCTGACCAGCGCTAGGGTTTTGTTTTTTTTCTTCCCCTTAGGTTAAAAAATGTCTTCTGCAAGTTTTGATGGGGCTTCCGAATCGGCTGTCAGGCGTCCCGTTGTGGACGACGAGGAGAGACTGGAGGACTGGCTCGGTTCGGAATCCCCGGTGTCTGAAGCCGCTGACCGCTCCCGGAGCGGGGCTTCGTCTTCCGGGTCCTCAGGATCTGAGGGAATACCGCACGGTGTGCACCTTGCTGGTTCTCCGCCCGTGAGCTATACCATCGGGAGAGGGAAGGGTGCCGTGGTGTGTGACGAGCCGGAGGCTAGCATGAACCCCGGAGAGATTGCTGCGTTCCGGTCGACGTGGAGTATCCCGGACGAGGTGGCACTTCGGCCACTGAATCCCAGAGAGTCAGCCTGTAACCCGGAGGCAGGTTGGGTTGCGGTGCATCTAGACCAGTTTCACCACGGGTTTTCGCTCCCTCTTCCAAACTTTGTGCAGTACATGCTCAGTGCACTGCAAGTATCTCCCGCGCAGCTTCCAGGGCTCCAGTGGAGGCGACTGCTGAGCCTCGGCTACCTGTACGAGTTGTCCGGGATGAGTATGCCAACGGTAAACGAATTCCGGGCACTATACAGGTTATCATACTCGAAGAAGCGGGGGTCCCGGGGTTGCCTGTCCTTCAATGCCCGGCGCTTTCAACCGATCGTCACCCATATGCCTTCTTGGGTGGATAAAAACTGAAGGAAGAAGGTGGTGATGGCGGGCGGGAAGTGGCAGAAGAGGAGTAAGATGTACCGGGTTCCTGGTGCCTTCCAGCCCCTTGGGTATCAATCGTTCGAGCTGTCCGAGTTAGAGCAGGAGAGGATCACGACCATACTCGGATGTTGGGATGATCTCGAACGGAGCTCTTACAACTTCATCCGGCGAGAAGTGCTGGAGCATTACTGTCTTGGGCGAGATCCCGGTGCGTAGCAAGTGCTATCGGTGACACTTTTGCTAACTATTTTAAATACTAACATTTGCTCATCCTGCAGGTGCATCTTTCCGGGCGGTCATCCGACACCACTCTATCCATGGACGGTGAAGAGCTTCTCGCTATGCTGAAGGAGAAAGGCGAGGCCGTTTCACGGACCTCCGTGGACGAGGAGTCCGATCGGCTAACAGTTCATCCCGAACCGCGGGCCATGGATGTGGAGGACGAGGGCTACGTCCTGGCGCGTGTGAAGAGCCATCCTGCTGCGCCCAAGGCGGGACCCGGTAAGGGCAAGACTACCGGGGGGCCACTGAAGATTCCCGGTGGAGTGAGCCATATTCCATACCGGCCGGGGTCAGTCCCGCTCGTCACCCGGGTGACCCGATCAAGCGCGCAATCTTCTTCGCCTGACGGCCAGGGTGAGAAGAGGCGGAGGATCATGGACGTTCCTCCTTCCGCGGTGGTGACGCTGACTGGTGGGTCGTCCGGTGAGAATCTGGCCAAACGGCTCAAGGTAACCAGCGGTGCATCGAGTTCCGCTGGGGAGAAGGCTGCCGCTGCCCGGCAGAGTAGCCCCGCGCCTGCGGAGGCTCGGAGGGGAAGCCCGGAGAGCACTCTCCCGGCAGCTGGCGGCAGATTTGGTCGGCCTTGGTCTGGACAGGGCTGAGGTCACCGGAGCCTTGGTGGGCGGGAAGCGCCAAAAGTTCAAGGAATCGGTCCTGCAGGTAGGAATTGCCCGGTGCCATTGTACCACTCGAAACTCATTTCCTTTGTTGCTTGCTTAACTGGCTCTGTTGTTATGCAGCTGCTGTACAATCTGTACCAGCCTGATCCGAGCGAGGAGCTGAAGAAGCAGGTGGCCGAGCTGACGGGAGCCCGAGAGCGGCTGGAAGCAGAGAGGTCCCGGCTGAAGCGGGAGAAGGCCAGATCGGAGGAGAGGGCCAAGAAGCAGGTGGCCAAGCTGGAGGAGTGGGTCCGGAGCTTGGAGAAGGAGAAGGAGCTGGCTAAGGAGGAGAAGGCCGAATTGGAGGCTAGGGTGGACGAGCTCCAGGTGGGAGCTGCCGCCATGCGCGCCGCCTCTGCCGCTGCGGCCGGGGAAGAGGACCCGGAACTGTACGAGCGGGTTGTTTTCAAATATCATGAGAGCGATCAGTTCCTTCAGTTCCTGGAGAAGGCCAGGGAATCGGGCATCGCGGATGCGTACACGGAATGGGAGCAGAAGGGGTACCTGGATACTTCCCGGATGCCGAAGGCTGCTGATGAAGATATTCATGAGCAGTCGGATATCCATGAGCAGTCGGCGGAAGAGCAACCGGAAGGGGAGGGTGGACCTCAGATTGCTGAAGGCGCGGCTGCTTCATCCGGAGAGGCTGGCGGATTGCCCGCTGAGGGGGGAGGCGTAGCTCCTTAGGATTTTGCCCTTGCTCTTTTTTGTAAACTTGCCCGAACGGCCTCTGCTTGTATTATCCTGACTATGAATACACTTGAATTGATGGAACCGGTGGAATTTTTCTTGAAAGTAGTTTGTATATACATCTTGTGGTGTTACAGCGGTTGGACCAGTAGTATGCCAAACTAACCGCTTGGTGACTTGGTGAGCCTACCAGCCCCGGTCCTGCTCCCGGTCGGGATCTGCTCTTCTTTCCCCTATATACCGTTGGAGCTGGCCGTTACTAATCAAACCCTACACCGCTGTCTTGAGAGCACAGCACTGGCTCGTTCGATGAGTAGCCTCATCATGATAGGAGCAATACTTGCCCGTTTGCGCCGTGGTAAGCTTCCCCTTCGGGTACTTTCTCCCGGGCGGTGGGGGAATAATGTTCCCATTCTCGAGCAAAATGTCCTCGTACGAAAAGGTGAGAGCGGTGAAGACTTCTTGACCGGCCGGTTGTGCTGGCATGATTGCCAGGGGGCGTTCTTGGCGGAACTGCGCCAGCTTGTGCTCGCTCTGGGGCTTATCATGATAGGGCCTTTGCTGCCGTTGCCCCCAATTTCTGCTGGGCCGGCTCGGTCGGGCTGATCGGTTCTCGGTCCGCTGGCTGGTCTTGTCTTCTTGGCGGGGTGGGGGTGCTCTTCCCGGGGGTGGTCTTCCTGCTGCCCTTCCCGCTTCCTCTTCAGCAGGTGCTGGCCGTACGTCTCGTGATAAGCCTGGGCGTGCCGGATGACCATTGCCATCAACTCGTCATACCCCTGCGGGAGTTCCACCCGCACGGCGTAGGAAAATTTTCCCGGTCGGAGCCCTTGCTTGAACGCCATCTCGGCGATACCTTTGTCAAGGTTCCGAACCCCCCCGTTGCCGTCTGCCAACGGTTGACGAAAGTTCTCAATTCCTCGCCGGGCGCTTGCATGCAGTTGAAGAGGATGGTCGATGTGCGGGCTCCCTCGACCCGGAGGATGAAGCGGCCTACAAACCGGTCGGCCAACTGTTCGAAGGCCTCGATTGAATTTGCCGGAAGCTCATAGAACCAGCTGAGCGCTTCACCAGACAGAGTTTCCTGGAAAATGTTGCAGCATACCGCATCGGAGTATCCCTTGGCGCATGTCTGGGACCGGAAACTATCCAGGTGCTGGTACGGGCTGCCGGACCCTGAATAGGTGAGCTTGAGGGACTTCTGGTTACCAGACCTCTCCGACTCCATTACCCGGTGCGAGAAAGGGCTCATGCGCTCGTTGAACCGTGCGCCTTCCATCGGCCGTGCCGCTCTTCTCTCGTTGGCCTTCATTTGGGCCTTCAGATCCGACACGGTGTCGGCAAGCATCTGCAATGCCCGTGCAGTCGGGGTCATGGCTTCATCCTCGAACGAAGCGTGTGGCTGAAGGGGCGTCGGCGAGTTCTTGGGCGGTGCCGTGCCGGCCGGTGACTTCGCTCGCTCGGGATCACTGAGCCTTCTGCCTGATGACTGCCCCGCCTCAAACCGTCGAGACTCGGTTGGTGGGGGTGCTTGTGCCCTGGTCATAGCTTCGTTGCGCTGTTGTCCTCTCTCCAGGGCGGCTACCAGGGCAGCGTTTACCGCCTCCATTTCCGTATACCGGGCGTTGGACTTGGCTCTATCCCGGTCGCCCTCCTCACCCAGATGACTGACCTCTGCGGCCATTGCCCGTATCTCTCCCGCCATACTGCTCTGGTCGGGGTTGTATGTGCTGTCTCGGTCACTATTGCAGCGCGGGCTCTCCTCTCGGTCACTCGAATCATCTGAGAACGTCAGAGAAAAGCCCCGGTGCACAGGCCTGTCTATAGTTGCCGGGCCTTTCCCGCGCTAGCTGTTGTGGTGTGGCCCCGGCGTGCCGGTCGGCCTCCCACAGCTCCCGCCTTCCTGATCGCCCTGGTCGCTGCGCTTCTCCCGCATAACGACCGGGGTGGAGACGAGTGTTTGCACTGGTGCAACACGCTGCTCCTCGGCAGTATTCCTTTCCTGCCTTGCTTCCGAATTCTCTGCCATCGATAGTGCTTACGTGGTTTCTTGTCCAAAGTTCCCACAGACGGCGCCAATTGTTTCTGCACAAACCCGTAGGCCTTGTAGAGACAGATGAATCTTCACGTGATCTCTTATAAACCTGCTTACTAAGGGGAATACCGGGCGGGCCGGTCTTCTCCTCTCCGATGCCTAAGTTAGTATAGTTAGAATAGATATAACTTAAGCACGTATATAAGCGGTAGGAATGATCAGTTACCTATTAATGAGGGTAGTTGGGGCCCTTATATAGGTGGCCAGGAGTGAGGTCTGGCCTTATCCTTCGATGTGGGACTGGTTCCCTTCTGTTTGCACACCAAAGGGCAGCTTTGGTGACCTCTTTGGCAGGCAGGAGCCCCCGGATCCCTGGTGGCAGGATAGACTGCTGGATCCCGAGACCGGGTGCTGGTGATCCGGTCCTGGGCCTCAGGCCGACCCCTGGTGCACTAGCTACGGGTCTGTGGGCCTGTTGTAGCCCCTCTGTGGCTACTGTCAACAGTGACCTACTAGGAAGTTGCTTGTGAGCTCCCAGAGACAAAACCGTGAGGGCCAGAGGAGAGTGCCCAAAACAGATAATATCTCAAGTGTATGGGTTGGGCTGTTACAAACTGACAGGACCCGAACCAGATTTCACTCTGAAACCCGGAAAAGGTCCTGCGAGGACCACCTTAAGACTAACTCTATCGATAAATCGATAAGCAAATTTTAAGATGGACAACCCTAAAACCTGTATCAAATAAAAACACTTCTAATTCAACTTCTAACCTCAACGCCTGGAGCCATCTGCTCCTCAGATCATAACAACCGCCACAAATAAACACAAACACGACTCAATTGACTCACAGGTAATCAGAACAATCTAATAATGAACTGCGATTACAAAATAGAAAAGTAAAACGATCAATAGATCCTACCAAGCGGAAGCAAAGACGACGATGATGACTATGCCTCGACTCCGAGCACTCTTGACCTCAAATAACTAGTCTGCAAACTAGGCGATTTAAAACGAAGGACTCAGGAGAAAGTAAATTTAAAACGTTAAAGTGAGTGGATAAAAATAAAATAATTTTAATATAATATTTTAAATAAAATTATCATATTACTTTTCCGATATTTTAGAAATAAAAACCACAATATATGCATTTTAATAAAACGTCACACGTTTAAGAAAACATATTTAAAAATCAGCCCCGCTGATATGTCAAATAAACATTAATATTTTTGTTTATATATATATTCAAAACGGAATACTTTCAAAAATCAATTAATAACATCTCATGACCAATCCCATTGGTCATATAAAAACCCAGCCCCCGCTGGTTTGAGAATTTATTAAATAACAGAAAATCTCATAAGAGAAAATATTCACAAAACCCAAATAATATAAATCATGACCAATCCCATTGGTCATATAATAGGGGAAGGTTAGCACCATTTATTAGTAAGCCTCCAAGGCTAAGGGTCGAGCTTTCAGGACTCCGTAGCGTCCCACGCTAAACCTGTACACATCGACCACCAAGCGTGAATCTGACGTATGTGGTCAAGTCGTCACCTCGCATGGGATCATGTGACTAAGCTAGCTAGCATCAATATATATATGGACCTTGATATGGTGAAAATCCGAAAATAAAACCGAATACACGCTTTCCCTTATATATCATAATCAGTACGGTCCCCGACCGTACATTTGAGGCTTATAATAATCATAAATAGTATAATAGCCTCAAAAGATATACAT
This sequence comes from Potentilla sterilis, assembly GCA_963682095.1. NCBI lineage: Eukaryota > Viridiplantae > Streptophyta > Magnoliopsida > Rosales > Rosaceae > Potentilla > Potentilla sterilis. Next base: position 10,962,463 of record OY821761.1, read on the forward strand.
ATATATCTGACATATCCAACATGTCATAAAATAATATCGAAAAATTATATATACAACATCGATATGTCTCACATGTCGTAAAATCACAAATACGAAAACATAAAATCCCCGGAAATCTCATTTTCGGTCTTTACATATAAATACATATAAAACTTATTCAGTATGATCAATTATGAATAATTAAAACATACTATTTCCGGAATTCTCATTTTTGGGTAAAATTACGTACTACTTAAAATAGTAGTAAATATATAACCAAAATCCATAATTTACTAAAATATCAATATCATATAATTATATGAATTATCATGCTTCCGAAATCATTTATTTAAAATAAACTGTATTTTATTAAAATATTTATGCATGCATTTATTTAAAATAAAATCCACTCACAGTACGGCCACGCGCGCTACTATTCCGAGCTCTCGTCATATCGAGTAACTTCTCGACCTGTAACAGAGACGTATTTAAAGCATATTTCAAAACTCGGAATTCGATTATAAACTTAAATTTACAACGTCCTCAGTCTTCCGAATAACCCCATTTAAATTCTTGTTATCGGTATTGAAATTACGTCTCAAATATCGAAATTATTTACGTGTAAAATTATTCAGGACGCCCATCCTAAGTCCGATAACTTCTTTTACTGGTTATTTTGTTGTAAAACCCTTTTTACCAACTTTAACCCTTTTTACAGAAAGTTCACAGTAGAATTTTAGGGTCAAACAGTAATTTTTCTAAGTCAAACAGTAATTGTAAAAGTCAAAATACTATTTACTATTCACTTTTATTGTTTACATTTAATGTTTACTGTTTACCATTTACCAAATTACTGTTTACTGTTTACTTTTCACCTTTTACCGTTTTACTTTTTACTTTTTATCATTTCTTCAATGTCCCGCCGCAAGCAGGAGAAACACTACTACAGTCCTCCAAACCAACCTAACAAGACCACCACCATCTCAGGGTTTTGTTTCCACTGCCTCCGCAGCCAAAATCAACCTCAGCCGCCACAAACGGCGTTCGACACAGCGGCAGAATCCCAAATACGTGCAATTTCTCCAAATCCTCACCAATGAAATAAGAAAATATACTCAATCGACACCTAAAGATGTTCTGAACTCGAATTCAACCTCCTAATCCACCAAAAACATCAACTCCACCAAAACCAACAAAGAACCCAAAACCCTAGAATTTTGAATCCAAAATTCTCCTTACCTAGGTTGAATTGGATCAAATCCTTTGATGGAGAGGTAGTGCATGTCGAGGCCTTCTTTTCCCCCTTAGAATCGGGCCAAGAGGTGGCCGGAGGAGCGAGTTGCAGTTCAACTGTGTTTGAACTTCTTGGGTTGAAATCGGCCGAACGGTGGCGAACCAAGCCGCGTCGCCGCCACTGAGGAGAACAGGAGGAGGAGGCGGTCTGAATGGTGGCCAGATGGCGGAGAAAGGCGGAGGGCGGCGCTGGGTCGGTGGGCTCGAGCTGAGTCGCGAGGAGGGAGAGAGAGAAAGAAGAAAATGAACAGAAAAGAAAAAGAAGAAAAATAAAAGTTTCCTTTTCGGGAAATTTCATTCTCCGCTATTTATACTCATCCAAAAATGGCAAATTACCAATTTTTTACGTCGTAACTTTTTCATGCGAACTCTAATTTAAGCGTGTTGCGCGTCCACGAACTCGTTTTAACGTCCACTATCCCGTCAAGTAATAAAATTCTCGGTCAGGTCAACTTAATAAAAAGTCAACGTTTAGCTCTTTTGAATCGTAAAACCAAATCCTGAAACGTAAAAATAAAAGATAAAACTGTCAAAAGTTAGTTCGAGGTTCAGGTCGTATCAAGCTGTCACCTCCAGTTGGAGCTTCACTTCTGCTAGAGTAAAGGCATGGCTTGCAGTAAAAGCAACCGCTCTACAACAAGCAACCAGTTCGGCATGTTTTACCGACACCAAACCAGAGGCAGGACCCGCACCTCCGGCCAACATCCTTCCAGAATGGTCTCGAATAATAAAACCCCAACCACCCTTTCGACTAAGTTGAGAATAAGCTCCATCAATATTAATCTTACAAAGTCCCAAAGACGGAGCTTTCCATGGAAGCTAGTATCTGTACACCAAATTATGAACTCAGAAATTCTTTAGATTGGCAACAAGCTGAACACTAACATCCAAAGCCATGATCGACTGTTGATTCCAGACTCTCTCATTCCTTTCCTTCCAAACTGACTAAAGAATGAACAAAAGATCCCCAAAATGAAGCAGACTGAGCTCACTAGCACACTAACCAAGCCATTCCACATGGTTGGTGTACAGACTACTCCACCGATAACAAACAACTCTAAGAATCGGATGAGACTGAATAACTCGTTTAATGAACATACAATCTCGACTCAAATGTAAAGTCGATTCTCCTAAAGAACCACATAACACACAATGAGTCCCCTCCACCATGACCCTCTTCGACATTAGACTCCCCAAAGATGGAAGAATATCTAGGCAAACCCTCAAGCCATGTACTTTTACTTTACTCGGAATTTCGTTCCCCACAATTTTTCCATAAAGTTTGACCAATAGTTGGAAGGATAGGGTGATAACTAGAAGAGTTAATAAAAACATACCTATAAGTTGTCTTCACCGAGAATTTGCCATCAGATACTAGCTTCCAACATAGCCGATCCCGAATTGGACTTGTACTAAGAGGAATGCTCAGGATCATATCAGCCGTTGTTGCTGAAAAACATCTCTTCACTTGAGCCGAATCCCACTCACCAATCCCACTTAACAAATCACTCACTCTGGAAACCGATTCTGTGGTAGATATAACATACGCTGGTCTCCCCATTACTGATCCTGGAATCTAGTTATCCACAAAAGTTTGTATATGCATGCCATCTCCAACCTGCCAACAAATATTCTCCCTAGGAACAACTCTGGCGCCAAAAATACTTCTCCAAGAGAAAGAAGGAGAAGAAGACTCATGTGCTTCCTAGAAAGAATAGTCTGGGTAATATTTCGCCTTATAAATAGAAGCAATCAGTGAAGAAGGATTAGAGATAACCCGTCACGTTTGTTTCGAAAGCTCCAAATTGAAATTTGACAGACTACGAAAACCCAAGCCACCAGTTTCTTTCGGATTGCATAAGCCATTCCATTTCTTCCAGTGTTTTTTCTTCTTATCTAGTGTACTACCCCACCAGAACCTTGCATAGAGTTAATCATCACAAAAATTCTTTGTAAATCTAAACACACTCATAGCATAATTTGGAAGAGCCTGAGCCACCATACTAATCAAAATATTTTTCTCAGCACCACTGAGTAATTTACCTTGCCATGCCCCGAGCTTGGACTCCAGACGCTCCTTAATGTATTGGAACGTCGCTGATTTTTGCCTGCCCCACATAAGTTTGTAGCCGCAAATATTTCTCATGTGCCTCCACTACATGGACATTCAATAAATTTGAGAGAACTAATCTCCTCTCCTCATCCACACTGTCACTAAAAACCATTGAGCTCTTATCATAATTTACTTTTTGCCCAGAGGCTCTACTGTATACATCAAGCACCTCCTGTATCACTCTCCCAGTAGCTACTGAGGCCTCTGCATAAAACATATTATCATCAGCAAATAATAAATGGTTTACCGGTGGAGCTCCTGATAGGAGCATAAAATGCGACGTTCTTAATATGTTTTTACCCCTATTTATGCAATTCTTAACCCTTAATGTTGTATTTTAGAGTCATTGAGTCGAGTCTGGAGTCTTTTGGCAGAGTTGATGCAAATTGAGCTTAAAATGCAGAAATTGTCGGAAAATGTGAAGAGTTCTAGTTTGAGAAGGAATTCTTGTGAGACTAGGAAACCTGTTTGAACTAGGAAACCTATTGGACTAGGAATCTTTATTGTTCGTCGTTTCTGTAACATGTGAGGAAATTTTAGAATCCTGTTTGGACTAGGAAATGTTCTTTTTAGGAAAGTCCTACTTGAACTGTGACTATTATTCTATGACTTTCTTATTTCAATTTTTCCTATTCTAGCAACTTTCTTGATCTAGTAAGTTCCTTGTTTTGAATTAGAAACTTTCCTAATCTAATGATCTTATCTATTACATATATGTCTTTTTAAGACAATATTTGTCTAGATTATGACAAGTTTATTACATGAATTAATTCTCTATTTCTTTTCTTTATTTTCAGAAATTGTGTGGAGATAAAGGAGGAGATAATGCAGCCGATTATTCAAGGAATAAGTGAGGAGATAATGTGCCACAAATTGAGGAAAATAGAGACAAGATAATTCAGAAAAGAAGAAGAGAAGATAAGGAAATAAATAAATTTCAGCTAAAGAAATTATTGAAAGAGAGATAATTCAGCAAGGTTAAGGGGATTTCAACCGAATTCCCTTGGCTTATTCTTTGAGGAGCACGGCAATTAAAAGAGAAATTCATGGAAGAGAAGACTTAGAGGCTGAATTAAAGGAGGAATCCTAAAGCTACTCAAAGAAGAACTCACGGCAAGATAAGGAAAGACAATGCCGAATGTGGACATGATTTCTTGCAAGGTTCAAGATATTTTTACTGGATTAAATTAAGGATAAATGAGGAGATATTGTTTGATTTATTCAGCCATTTATCTAAGGAAATTCGGCAACCAATTGTGGAGAAAAAGGAGGATTGCCGAACCAACAAGGAAGGAAGAAGTCTACCCGAAATTAATCAGGGTTTCAAGGCCGAAACCCTAGCATTGCCTAACCCTATCCTTCCTTGCTACTCTATAAATACCACACTTCATTCATTCATTTGGGATCTTCACTTCCTCACTTTTAAAGAACCAAATCTCTGCCGAAATTCCACCAGAAAATCCTACAAAATAATCAAACCAAATCCATCTCCACCACTTTCCAAAAATCACTCCATTCATCACCATTGAATCTCATTTGCTGAATTCTTCATTCAAGGTTTATCAAAGTGTGATTCATTCTTTTTATGGCTTTTATTCTTTTGTATAAGTACAATATTTTGTCTATGAAATTTGTATGGATTCATGGTTGTAATTTCGGTTTTGTGAATTATTCTTTGGATTTCCGAATTTCTGTTATGTAATTTGGTTTTCTCTTGGTTTAATTCTCGATCTATGTATGTGACAAATTGAATTTAGGTTTTAAGGGCAGTAGGTAATTACATTAATTCTTGGTTTAATTTGGTTTATTTTCTGAATTTGTATGCATAAAAATCATATGCATGAGGGTAGCCTTGGCCATGGCTAATCCTTGTGTGTTGGTTTCACATGCTGATTAAATATAAGTTGAATCATACGCGAAGTTGATTTAATTTGTGTTTGTCTAAGGGCTAGAATAATTCTGAAAATATACATGTCGATGTGAGATGAGGTGACGTCATACTTGCTAACATGTTTCCAATTCGACTTATTGTGCTTATGTGCTCTTTGTGTTTAATTTCTACGCGAAGTGTCTTTAAACCAATTAGTACCATGTTTAAGATTATACGCGAAGTTAATTCTAAATACTTGTGAAGTTTTGAATGATTAGATAAACCGCGAAGGCTCTAATTAAATTGGAACTAAATTGAATATAGAATCGGTTTGAACTTGCTGCCCCTATTTCTTTATTTAATTTTGTTACATGTTTAGAGAGTTTTGTGTTATGTGTTATTTGTGGAAGATGTTGATCAATTGTATATATTAATTTAGTTTTTATTTTCTTTATTTACGTAAAAAAAATCATTAGGTTATTTAGTTAAACACTCCAAACCCCCCTTTAATCTGCAATACTTTATGTGATTGAAAACCCTTAATTTCCCCGGATAGAACGATTCCTACTTGTTCTAACTACAATTGACACAAGAATGGTATTATGTGTATGAAGTTGTTTTGCAGGTACTTTGTGCTTGGATAATAGCTCCATTAGCTCCCTCAGAGATAGTATTACCAGGCAGTTCCCCTGTCTTCATCTTCTGTGTCAACAATGCTGAAAACCCCTCATCTCCTAACATGAATAAATAAGGTGACAGAGGATCGCCTTGCCTCAATCCACGTCCTGAGGTCAGATAACCTCGAGCCTTGCCTCTGATCATAAAAGAATACCTGACTGTGGAAATACATTGCATAACAATTTGAATCCATTGGGTACTGAATCCAAATCGAAGCATCACCCGCTCTAAAAAATATCATTCTTTACTCAAATCAAGTTTCACAGCCATATAACCCTTGCCAGATCGCTTATTATGCACATAATGAGCAATCTCATTGGCAACTATGATGTTATCAGTGATTAGTCTACCAGGAATAAACGCACTCATTGAAATGGGGAAATGATTGCAGGAAGGAGTACCTTCAGACGATTCGCCATCGCTTTAGAACAAATCTTTTAATTGACGTTACATAGTGCAATAGGACGTAAATCCGCCATATGTTGTGGTTGCTCCACTTTGGGGGTCAAACTGCGGCTACCACTCCCCCCCCCCCCCCCCCAATCAAATCTCAATAATGCTGAAAAAATAAGAGAGGCATACCATCAGGCCAGGTGCCTTCGTTGGATACATTTGGAACACAGCTTGTTTAATCTCCTCACTAGAATAATCACTACATAGCTGCCATTCATCTCTTCCATTACACATGGCACAATGGCTTCTAATGTTTGGTTGAGAGCTTCCGTATCTATCCAGTTCTAGTGAGTTTATATGAACGGTCATGAAACCCCAATCTAGGCCTATAAAAAATGTCTAATAATTTTTCATTTGGTTTTGCATCCTATAGAATTTGAACAGAGTTTTTCATAACATATTAAAGTCCAGGACATCCATTGGCAAATTGCACAACTCAGAATAGAAAAGAAGTATTGCCAATATGGGGAAAACATAACCCTGAGAATACAAGTATTGATCAGACAGTAGCCAAAGTCTCCATAAACTGATAAGCATTGAAACATCCAACCTGAAATGCTGTATTTGATTCGGTGGATATTGAACCAAGCTCCTTGAAAGTCATATTCCTAAGACTATATGCTACAAACTTACCAGGAATATGTAACAACAGCAATGAGTCATTTTCATCCTCCTGCAAACAGAGTAGACTAAATACAAACGAAACAGAATCATTACGGGCAATGCAGTTTCGAATCATCTCCGGAAATGCATCTACAACTGGAGCGAGGTCGACATTGTACTTGGGAACCCAGCTAGAGTAATCCCTCTCCATCTCAAAGACTTGGAATTCAGAGCTGCAGCCATAGATTTCAGCTAGGTGCAAATGCCCACCAGACTCGCCGAAATACCTCAGCCTTCTCCTGCTCCATTTCTCATTTGAAGGTAGAACCGGCATTGCTCCAAGGCGTTCTTGATCAATGTTAAAGCATAACGAAGCCCCAGTTGGACTAATCCAGTGTATTGCAGCATTCCAGATCACCCCATTGTCAAATACCATGTCAAATGGGGCTGCAAAAGGACACCCGGAAAGCCTCCAACCCCGAGTTTCGGATGAGTAAATCTCAACTTGGTAGCTATTGAATGATGAAGAACACATTCGAACGCAGGCAACTTGGTAATGAGGTGACTTAGTGGGATTAAAAACTAAATAAACACCCGAAATAGTTCTGGATTCCGATCCGGATACATTATCCACTTCAGGAAGCATTACGAATTTCTTTGTAGAAGGATTGCAGATGTAATAGCTGCGGGGTTTACCTAGCTTGTAGTTGCTGCAGCACAAGAGCAAGCCATGGCTGGGCTGAAGGATTTTGACACCTTCAGAGTCATCAATGAAGCCGAGAGAACTGAAGGGCTGGTCGGAGTTGCTTCCAGCTAGTGAAATGTGGTGAATGAAATCGGGTGATCGACACAAGATGACGCCGGAGGAGGCATGGCTGCGGTGGTGGTGACGGAAGTAGGGGTCGGAGATGAGACAGAGCCAAAGCTTGGAGACGCATGTGAAGCGGAGAAGAGACTTGACGGGAAGGCGTAGGAGGATCTCGGTAATGAGATCTTGGTGGAGCATTTGGGCGGTGGTTTCAGATCTCTGTGTGTGGAAAGTGGTGCACAGTTAGAAGTAGAAATGGGAGTGATGATAAAATGTGAACATGCTTCCTCTAAAAGAGTTTGGCTTTATCTCCATTATATGGACTGCAAACTGGATCTGTACTTTTATAAAGAGGATTTTATTCCCTTCATATCTATAGACAAGTTTATTATACTGTATACCACCAACTTCGACTCGTCGTAGCTCGAGCACGTGCAGGGTGCATCCAACTGACCCAAGGGTTAGGTAACCTTCGCTCTCTCGTTCATGAGATCCAGGGGTGGGTTCATGAGACCCAGGCCAGTCAATTCTGTGTCGAGCTGGTTATTGAGGAGTCATACTATTATAAAGATTTTTCTGAGGAGTTATAGCCCTCAATTATAAAGATTTTACTCCAATATATAGCAACCCCAATAGTTTTCCCTTAATATTCCTATTGTAGGGAGTCTCTAAATTTCACGTTTTCATTATATATTGAACAGTGAGAATATAAATAACGACAATGGTAAACTTCGAGCGAGACGTAATGTTTAGATCGACTTTGATCCACAAATAGCACATCCTCAGTAAATTCATAAGGTGTCTCATCTATCCCAATATTATCAAAACTAGGAAAATTACAAAGTAAACGGTGAGCAAGACTATTATTCTCTTCATGAATATCATCATTGACATGCCATTGGAGCAAAGAAAAAGCGGGGCTCTCCTATACTCCAATAGTAGACAGGAAACAGTAGAAAGAGTGAGAACCGTTGGCCCAATATACCAGCTTGGTCAAGGCCCAATCTGTTCGAGTCAACGTCTATATATATATATATAAACCGTCTTACCCGACTAGTCACAGTTGACGATTTTAGCAGCAGCTGAAGAAAAACAATGGAGACTACTACACACACTCGAGAACCACCGAAACCTTGGTCGGCGGCCGAAACCATCGGCAACCACGACGACCTCCTCTCTCAGATCCTCCTCCGCCTTGAAGCCAAGTCCCTCATCCGCTACCAATGCGTCTCAAAACACTGGCTCTCCCTCATTTCCAGCCCCAAATTCCGCGAACGCCACACCCTCCGAAACCCTAGCCCTCCTCTCTCCGCCTTCTTCTTCCTCTCCGCCTCCAAACGCCTCACCTTCGTCTCCCTCTCCGGCGGACCCCGCTCCAATCCGCTCGATTCGGTCCCGGAGCTCCGCCGCGTCAAGATCCTCCAGTCCTGCAATGGCCTCCTTCTCTGCTGCTCCGGCGGAGGTGATACGAGCCGGAGAGGATTCTACGTGGTCAATCCTGCAACCAGTGAGTTCTCGAAACTTCCAGCTCCTACATATGGTTATCAATTGGTTGATAGTTTGGGTGTTGCGATTGCTTTTGATCCTTGTAAAACTGGGAGAGTTGATTATAACGTGCTTTCAGTGTGGACGATTAGTCCGAATAGTATAGGGATTGGGATATATTCATCAGAGACTCGGAGTTGGAGTCTGGGGTTGAATGAAGTTGAGTTCATGCAGGGACGGTTTGAAGTCGACTTCGGCCGTGGAGTGTACTGCAATGGAGCAATTCATTGGCTGACACATAAGGATGAGCTGTTTTACTGTCACATTGGTGTTGGTAATGATGAAAATGCCGTGAGGGGTGGACTCTTGGCTAGTCCTGTCAGTTTAGTATTCGACAGGGAGTACAGGTACTTTGGGGAGTCTTGTGGCCGTTTGCAACTGATTGATGTTTTCAAGCCTTATGTTACTCAGTTTGAGGTGAGGGAGTTGGAGCAGGACTATTCTGGCTGGGTGGTCAAGTATCATGTTGATCTTGGTCCGATAATTGATACTTATAGGCCTTGTATCAATGAGATGTTGACACCGAGGGACTACGCTGGCTGGTTTGTCAAGTGCAAAGCTGATTTGTATTCAACTAGCTATTCCTTTCAGGAGGTGGTTGAACACTATTTGGATCGGTATTATTCGTATGTTGTTCTCTCTGTTACTAGAGAAGAGAATGGAGGGGATCCGTGTTTGTTGCTGTATTTTCCTGCTAAGATCATCTCCTACAATCTTAGGGATAGGACCTTCAAGAAAGTATGTGACTTGGCTCCGAAAGGCACCGCTGAGACCGATAGATCGTTACAGGTTCAATGGCTTGAGGCTTATAATTATTTGGCGACTTTGGCTTGTGTGTGAAGGTATTTCTATCCCGTGCTCAATTTTTACTTCATTATTATTGCTTTACTATTTTACTCTATGAATGCTTGTTGTAGACTGTTGCCAGTTTGGAAAGCACTAGACTTACAAACTTTCTAGGCATGTTAGTGTTTTCTCCTGTTAGGGAAGTAAATGGAGAGGGATAGTTACAGACTTACAGGTATAGACTTTATGAAAATGAAGAGACAGAAAACCAAAACTTTTGGGTAAATCTGCTTATATCACATCTATACTCACAAGAGCCAAACAGGGTGTGTTAGAGTTTTGTGGAACACTTATGTTGCCCTTAAGAAGATTGATACTAGGACCTTAGTCTAAAAACCTAAGTTGGAGTCTATTAGCCATGTTGACACCTGGGTCAGAAGCTATGTTGCATGGACACGGACAAGGCGACTCGACACGGCGCGATACGGCGACACGGCAAATCCCAAAAATCGGTCATTCGACACGGCTTGGACACGGCAAATAAATAATAATTTATATATTTTTAATACATAAAATAAATTGATAATATTACTATAAGTTGTAAATTCAATCCATAATTTATAAGAAATAACATCAAATAGTAAAATGCAAGTGAGAAAAGTGCATAGTTAACAACTTAACATCATATAAAGTTCTCAAAATCTAGTAGAATTAAACTTCTCATAATAAGTCACCAAAAGCTTAGTTAATCTAGCTTTTAAATGGCTTCCACCGCACACAAGTAAAGATCTGACTTCTGAGGAGGAGGGCGGAGCGGCGGAGGAAGACGTGGTGGAGATGAGTTCTAACTTCTGAGGAGGAGGGCGGAGCGGCGGAGGAAGACTCGATGGAGACGAGTTCTGACTTCTGAGGAGGAGGGCCGAGCAGCGGAGGAAGACGCGGGGCTTCTATGGATTGCGGTGGCGGAGGAGGAGGAGGAGGGCAGGGCTTGGGTCTGTGACGTTTTGAAGCTTGGGTTCCTGGAGTAGCCACTGGGTATTGGGTTTAGGGAGGAGAAGAAGAAGTATCAAGCGGCTGAGGAGGAGAAAGAGGTGAGTTTAGGGTTTTTTTTTTTTTTCTGACGTGGCGTGTCCAAAAATGAGGTGGCGTATCGGTCAAAGTGTCTAAAAAGTCAATATTGACCGATACGCCAGATGGCGTGTCCGACACCTTATTTTTCCGTGTCGTGTCCGGCCGTGTCGGACACTCCGATTCGGCGGGTTTTGCCGTGTCCATGCAACATAGGTCAGAAGTATGAACTTTGATTGTATTTCTAGAACATTATTGCAAAATTCTATTGGAGTCCTTGTTCTTTCTCCAAGCATTACTGAAGGTTAGGAGTCTGAACAAGTCTGTAAGGGTGCATATTTTGGATCTGGAGATGAGTTCTTTGCAGCTAATAATGAGTCATTTGTATAGTGGTCGTGTTTGGTATTTCTTGGGTTATACTTTCTGTTATCAAATTTCAGATAATTATAGGTTGTACTGTTGTACGGAGGTGTCTGCTGGTTGGAATAGAAATATTGCATAGTGCAGTCATAATTTTGAGCTTGAAAATCTCTTATAATTTATCATACAGAAATTGGACAGGGTTTTGCCTCTGGTGACTAGAGTTGGTAGTCCCATTGTTTAAGTTGAAAACCAAGAAGCTTAGCCCTTAGCTTAGTGATTTCATTCAATTCTATCTTAACTAGATCAAAACTGCTCCTTAGGTATGCCACTGTCGTCTGATTATTAAGGGCGAAGATACATAGGCACTGTTCTTGTGTTCTCCTTGTCGAGGAAGCATAGTTTGTTTTCTTAATTATATCTCATGCAGTCATGCCCCTCCTGCTTCAGATTAGTCTAAAAATTGCAAATTCTTGATTATTTGTTCGTTTGAGCATTTTCTTATTCTTTATCTAGATTGGTTACATATTTGTATGTTTTCTGTGTGTGAAATGATAGTAGTTGCTTTGCATTATTGGGATAGCTCATGCTTTTCCCTTCCATTTCAGATTTTAGCTTGGATTAGAAGCTCAATCTTGTGAAATTTCGGCTGCAATGGAGAAGATCTAACTAAAGTCTCAGCTGAAGAATGTAAGATTATGTAATGTTACAATACCGTTTCATGTGGAGGTTATGAAACTATATATTAGGGTTCTAAATCTCTGAACATATATATATATATATATATATGTATATATAAGTAACAGACAGAAGCACACTTCCATAATATATGCAAATGAAATATGTATAAAGCACACTTCTACTAGTTCTGTTTCTACAGCACCTTAATAATTTGATGACACAAATTGGGATAGATTGCAGTAAGAGATACCCAATCATTTCTATTGAGTCTGGGCAGTCGATGTTAGATTTGGATGCTCATGCTGAGCCTGCAAGTCACCGGGTTGGGCCTCGGAGGACATAATATAGTTGATTGCTGGTTTGGAACGTTGGATTTTGTGTGCTAATTGTCTACTTCCAGGTTAGCAACCTCATTAGGCACAATATTTGTAGAGAACGTTCACAAAATTGTTGCTGCTGGATTTGGGAATTTCTGGTGGCATTAATTCACTGAGTACTTGCATTTTCCGGTAGGATTTTGTCCTGATTTTTCTTTTGAAACTCAATTTTTTGTATGATGAATTTGGTGGAGCTCCGATGATGACATTGTTCGATGCGTAACTATCACATGCCATTATCGTTCCAATTTCTGAAGCTTTGTCAATTTTGTGACAGCTTCTATGTGGAACTCATGGAATCTGAGGAGGAGGTCAAACCCTTTTCGGTTTTGCTCTTGTTGAATTATAGTTCTTTTCTTTCTGCTACTATGGCTTTTTTTTTTTTTTTTCAAGTGGGGCCTTTGGGTTTTATTGTGGATTTGGATTGTAACTCGACCTGGATCATCAACCGGAATAAATACTAGTTGGTAATTCAGCCAACAAGAATTTGTTTTGTTATTCTGGGCTCTTTCTCTGCCATCAGATGCCTAGAAATTGTGTAGTGAAGCATTGGTATTTCTTTCTTTGTTTATATTACATGTATCATTGTTCGTTTGATTGATTTAATAAGTAGTGATAGCAAGTATAGTGGAAATTTCATATCAATCAACTGCCACATAGCCTTCTCCCTACCATTTGTGATTGATGATGAATATTCTTCCCAATGGTGAAGCCAAAACCTTGCTAGCTCCATTCAGCAGTCATTATATACTCTCTAGGGACTAAATATCCAACCAAATAATTTCTTAGACCTTGGTACATTTAGAGTTCTTGACCTATATAATTCTTTTGTTAAAGTGAAATATAACCCTCAGCCTAGGTCTAAGGTTCCCTCACCATTAGGACTAACCCCAAAGTCTCCTCTCAGAAAAGAGAAGACTTAAATTTGAACAAGAAGAAGATTGAAGAAGATGGATGGAGTCTTGATAGTCTGAAAACAAACCTCTTCCTTTATTATTTTTTATTCACAGGGAGGCCAAAAGGACCCAAGCAATTAAGAAAACTAACTAGGAGAAGCAAAATTACATCTTACAACTCTAGCTCTGCCAACTTCAACAGTGTCCTCAAAGTCTGAATAGTATGAGGGGGAGGCTGATCCAAGAACACATTTCCCCCCGAGCAATTTATGCCATCTTTAGCCAAACCATCTGCTACTGTTTCTTTTTCTTTTTTCCTTCAAGTCTATTATTTGCTTTATACAAAATGGACATGTGTGATCTCTTTTTAATACAAAATGGTGTAGATAATAGATATGGGGCTTAATTTATTAGTACTGCTTGTTTGATACAACATTGGGGCTTGATTTACTGCAAGCGGGTGTCCTTCAGGGTTAAGTTTATGGCATTCTCCGATGAAAAGTTGCATTTAAATTGATGCTTTTCTTTTAAGCTTTTCCCTTTTCTGATTTGTTCCTGGTCTGAAGTTCTTTCCAACTATGCAAGAAAAAAGAAAACTAATTTTAACAAAGGAAAATTAACGTTGAGAAGCAGTAGAAAGGGTGGCTCTATTATGTGTCAAGGTTTGTGGAGATATCTTCCAGCAAATAATGCAGCCTCCATCACAATTGTGATAACTTCCACAACATCCTCAACTTTGCATTTGCTATCTTTGAAGGTTCGCCCTTTTGCATTTTTGAATTGTGACATGCATTTTAGGAAATTTTGGCTGCACTCTGAGCTAAGATAGTCATCTGCACCACACCATTTGCAATTTTAATCAATTAGTTCCAGCTGCTAATACGAATCTAACTCACTGTCTCCACACAAACCAAGAAATCAAAATTATGAAAATAGAAAATGCCCCTGTTTCATTTTTGTATGGATCATGCACAAGTAGACAAAAATTTAGACTCATTATTAATTGATAACCTAATCTTTAATGAGTTCATCATCTACATCTTAATTTTAATAAAAGTTTTCGCTGCATCAAGTCCCATATCCTGTATGACACTACAGACAGTTAGAAATTAAGATCATCCTGAGTTGTGTCCCTCTCTTTGTTAACCTATATGAGTATTCTATGGCTATTTTTCTGATAAAGTAGATGGGGCTCCCTTTAGAGCATAAAGACATAACAGTACCCATCCTAGCTACAAGATTAGCAGAAAGGACCCTCTTTGTGAAGCATTTTTCTCTTATCTCCCCTAATGCTAAATATCTTATCCTCTTTCTTCAAAAGTGTTCAAGATCTTACTTCAGCAATAAGCATAAACATTATCATTCCATTGTTTTTATGTGCCCTCAATAATACATTTCATAGCTGTAAACAACAAGGTCATCTCAAAGAAATTGCACCAAACCTTTCTTCTGTTTTTGTTGCTTTCTTTTAGTTTAAATTTTACACCAAATGCTCAATTAGAGAGCGAGTTTCAAGTATAAACCTAATGCAACTTTAACAAGAGGTCGATCTGATGCAATAATGTTAGACAACTAGTGGATCCAAAAGCTTAAGCTACTGAGAGCAGAATTGAACAATTAACAAAAACCAATTTATAAATTGAAGAATAATCTCAAAGAAAGAGCAGTAGTGAAGTCCAAAATGACAGAAATTAACAGTTAAAATCAACTTACTGTGCTTAGATTGAACACAGGCATCATGCTGCATACAGCAAGAATCTAAACCATCGCAGGGTTTCTGCCCAGGGCATCCACTATACAAAAGTCCACAATACTTTCCGTACCTTAGCAATGGAGGCACTGTTATCTCACACAAAAAAAGATAAGTCATATTAGGATCATCACAATTAACTATTTTCTTCACAAAAATTTGCAAGAAGAAGAAGATGAAGAAGAACCCAGTACCTGTACAGAACTCGGACTCGCACGTTCTACTGCAATCTTTACTCTGCAAGTTTTTCGCAGAAAATGGGAATATTAAGAGAAAACGTCAACTTATGAAGAAAAGAGAGGTAATTATTTAATAAACTAAGAAGCAAACCAGAACAATAGAAGTATCTGTGTCTTGAACACCAATGTTAAGGGCATGAACATGATGAGGAATGGAATGTAGATAGAAGACAATTAGGATTACAAACTTCCATGACTGCTTAAGAAGATCAACCATGGTTGGATAAAAAAGCAGACTGTAAGTAAGAAGAGAAAGAAAGGGCTCTGATTTTTATAGGGAATTTGGCAGAGAAAGTGAGAGGTGTAGATAGCTAGGAAGAAGAAAGAGGAGAGTGATAGATGTTTGAGTGAGGAACACCAAGAGGAGAGAGAGAGATTGGCGCGTTTTGTCTTGTAACGGCTCGTGATATGAATTTTTTGTACTGTTGCTTCACGCCTCTCGCCAAATCATACTCTTCTTTTTAAATCCCTCTTCTATGTTTTACTTCGTTTTGTTTTATTTGAATTAAATATTTAATATTTATAGATACAGAACGCAATCTTAATTATTTAAAATATTTTATACACATGACCAACATGTATCTATATAGAATTATCTAATTTTGACTATTTAAATTATATATACGTACCGTACTAAAAATACTCTGTTTACTATAATAGTAAATAGTTAAATTAAAAATTTAACTCCCTCGCTCCCTTAATTTCTCCAACTTCTCCCACGTAAAACTATCTCTGAAAGTCAGTTCTCCTTTCCAATCTAAACACAGAAGAAATGCATGTGAGCATCTTGCTTAGATACAGTACTCACGATCCTTCATCATAACAAAAAAAAATTCGCGATTATTTAGGTTAGTGACATAAGTCTCTTTATCATATCGGTTCCGTCCACGTCGGAAAGTTTAGATTTTGTGCTGGCTATTTGATAGATGTTTGCGGGTGGTTAGGAGAAGTGGGGAACCATGTCTCGTGAACAAGTTGCCTAGTTGGTGATGGCCAGATAAAAGATAGCTACATAGGAAGGAAAGGAAATGACAATCTCCTAGAGCACTTTTTTTGTTTTTGGATAGTTTCCTAGTTGCCAAATTACAATTAGCTGGTTTGTGCATGTACAAAATATTTGCAGCAACCTGCAAGTTTATGTCAAGTTGTAGATTCTTTGGATTTTCCCTTTCTCTTCCTCATATTCCCTTCACATGTCCAACAACTAATGTTTGATGCATCTATCTATTTGTTAACATGTAAGATTTAAGAGTCTTTTCGATCCCCTAACACTATAATGTTTGATGCAATAATGACATGGTGGTAAAAAATCTGAAAATCAAAGCAAAGAAAGAGCAATTCAGATGCACCCAGAAAAGGTTTGAAGCCACTCGAACCTAAAATTCTTGGTCTGCTCGTCTAATTAGCCAGTAAATTAAATCTTTAATTTTTCTAGCTGTATGCAAGGCCAAATGGCCAATTAAAATATAATGTAATTTCTTCGGCTTAAGGTGAGGACGTAAAGAAAAAAAAAATTAACACACATTATGATACTATACTTCTGTTCACAAATTAACTAAAGAAATAATGAAATAAATTTCAATCGCAAACATGATGAGATAGACAACGATACTTCTAATTTGCCAAGGAACGCCAAATTAAATCAACTTGGATACTAATACTGAATGAGATTTGAAGTTTAAGATGACTTAAACCTAAAACCGAAAACCTCGTTTTAGAATTTGATTTTTATTCTTGCTTCTTTTTGTTTTTAATTTGCAGTCATGTGCAAGTCAAAACACGATATAAGTTAATGTAATTTCTCTTTTCTGGAATCGAAGAAGACGGAGAATGTCATTTCATGCAAATTAACCTAATTACTTCTTGTTATGTATGATATCCTGAAAGTTATTCTAGTGGTTTAAACCACAATTAATCGATCACCAGAGGATAATGAGATATATAAATTATATGAATCTCATTGATATCTGGAGATGAAAAGTTCAAGAGCTGTTTGATTTATTACCTGCGCAGCTTCAGTCTCGTTGAGAGGTTTAATTTCTCCCTTGGACGTGGCAACTTCCAAAACTGTTCGGATGGTGTTATGATCGGGAACGCGACTACGCCTACCTACTTCGAAAACATTCCGGCGTGAAGCACCATCGACCACGCAAGAAAGCCAAGCGAATGCAAACCCAAGAAGCATCACATTATAAACAACACCCTTCTTGAGCTCCATACTCGGTCCAAATCTTCTTGCCATGGCCATAGATCTTATAGCTCAGGTGTTCTTCCGGTGGCTTAGGTCGCATAGAAGGACTCCTATGCCTCAAATGAAGAAGTCCTCCTATGACGAGATTTATCTTAAAATCTCTTTGAAGGTTTTTCCATGCATGCCTTTTAATATTCCTTGACACCTCTTCTGGTTATTTGTCTAAAAGTAGTTTCTTCTCTCTATCTAATTTTAGAGCTTCAAACGGAAAATTACCTTAAAAAAATGTAATCTTGTTCTTTCCAATGGTAATTAATCTATGGTTAGCCATGGCTCTAGCTAGCTTAATTGGCTATCCAAGCTCTCCAAACATAGTAAAAGAATTGGGACTTTCTTTTTCCTTTTGTTGAGCTATACTGAGGGTTATTTCGTGACATGTGAGCATAACTTCAAAACCTGAATTTGTTATGTGTACTCGACGAGCAATTGTGACATGCATGCAGATCTTCCAAGTTAGTTTTAGTAGCACATACAATGCTTCTTTCACAATAAATCCTCGCGTGCAGGTTCACCTAGTTGCATGCATGACTCTTAGCGTGCATGCAATGATATGCAGGGTAGATTGTTCGGATATTAAGCTGTACTAAACCTTAAGTTCGAACATCTTGTTTGGCTTGTGAATCAATTAGGTAGCTTGAAATTTGCATTCGTAGTGAAATAAACATGCAAGGAAAACAAAGCATATAATACATAATTTAATTAACTATCTGCGCGCAGATTTTCTTTCTCGATTTCTCTTATCCTCTCGATCGTAATGGTCATGAGTTAGAGTAGCTTCCATCCTTTACCTCCATCCAAATTGAATTTCTTGAGTCTTCCGAAAAACATGACAGCGATGAGAACTATGTTCCCCTCATCGCTCCATTTTCCTGAAAATCCATAGCATTTATCCTGGCAATCGCCGTTAGGGTTGAGCTGTCGTTTACAGCTATATCCCGTCGTAAATCCTACATTTCCATAAGCACTGCAGCACATGGTAAAATTAACAAAAATCAGAACCTACATTAATGCTGAAGCTGTAATATGAAATGTGATATACTGATATTGTAATATGAAATAAGACTGCAAAATGCTAAATAAAATCATTGCCACTAAGCATCATATCATTATTCGCTATTTGGTGTGAGTCACACTGATCATTATTCCGATAATATTCCATTTAGCACTAATATTTTAGAATTAATTAATATGCTGATGCCATGTTCTCAACTGCGAGTAATCTAATTATATCTTAAGCTTGTAATCATTTTATAGTGGCTGTGATATGGCCCCTGTTATTTACCTGATGACTTCAAGCACGATATTGAGTACACTGAAATTGAGGGGATCTTCTTTCAAGCTTTTCCTCTCAGTCATGCAGACTAGGATGATAAAGATGGTCAAACATATAGGAGCTCGAGAGCTGTGAGAATATGAGATTCTCCGTGAGTTTCCCTCCTCTTTTTCCTTCTCTTGTCATGAGGTTGTAGATAATATATATTGATCATTTTCTTTAGCGGGGAGGAACGAAGTGTAAGGAGGCAGATCCTGCATGCGAAAACAAGAACCGTTATCGAACACACTCTGCTGTTAACTTACAGTACTACTGATCATGTACATGCATGGCATTTGGCTCAAATTGAAAGCAAAACGATTGATTAATTTAGCGCATATATGAAACAAACGAACTAGTAGCTAGGTCATCTAACTTCGTTTTGGTTACAATAATACAAACTCATTTTCTTATTTTCTCCTTATTCCATCAATGCATTAGTGTCACACAAGTCCATCCATACACTACAACGAAATATAAAAAATTAGTGTCCCTCCCTAGTCCCTAGTAGTTCAATCAATAAGTTGTCCTTCTCCTTCCCAGAAGGCCAGAACAATGTTATTCACGATTTGAATTATTGAGTATGGAGCTCAGATCAGCTCATATGTCATAACGTACCATCATGAGTACATATACTGATACTGATGAAAAGATATGATCAAATATAATCGCCACTGATCAAATCAATTTTTTTGTCTCAGCTACGGCTTTGGTGCCAAATCCCCCATCAACCACCAAATTATGGCCTGTGATGAACAACGAGTCATCTGAAGCCAGAAACACCACAGCATCCGCCACGTTCTTCTCCGTCAGTGCCCCATTCTTTCCCGTATAAATTACTGCTGCCATTATCTCCTGAATCTTTTGCGCCTCTAGCTGAAAAGTGTCGCACACCAGCGGCGTCGCCACCATACCCGGTGACACGCAGTTCACGCGCACTCCATGCTCCACCAGCTGCAAGCTCGCCGACCTGACCAGCCCCAGCACCGCGTGCTTCGACATCGTGTAGTCCGTCATGTTACCCGTCCCACAGTTCGCCACGAAGCTCGCCGTGCACACTATGCTTCCCTTCACCCCCATATTCACCATCGCAAGTGCCGCGTGCTTCACACATGCCGCCATCCCGCGAGCGTTCACCGCCATCACCCGGCCTGTCGTATCCAGACAGGTCCAGCTTCATCACCGTTTGCACCGACCCGCCGGTTATCCCAGCATTACTATACATCACGTCAAGTTGGCCATACTTTTCGACGGTGGTGTTGACTAGAGACTTGACCTGGTCCTCGTCGGTGACGTCGCAGTGAACGTAGGTGCAGCGGTGGGAGCCGGTCGATGCGGCCACTTCTTTGCCCTTGGAGTCTTGGACATCGGCAATCACGACGGCGAGAGCACCATGGTACGCAAAGCGGCGCGCCGTGAATGCTCCAATACCGCTGGCAGCACCGGTAACAATGGCAACCTTGCCGTGGAGCTTCTGCAGTGGTACTAGTAAGGCCTCAGTCATCGTGTGTTGAGCACTTGAGCTGTAGTAGTTGTAAAGCTACGTGACCGGCAAGCTGGTGGGTTATATGAGGAGTAGAATCACACATGATTACCATCTAGCCCTTCTGCTAAAATGAATTGCAATTTAGTTACCCGAGGAAATCTAAACTTTATTCCTGGTGTGGGAAGCAAATTTGCGGACCACCATAATTTGCCCACCCTAATTCCCCGCGCTTAAAATAATGTCCTTTTTCTTAACAATGCCTAACTATAGTTGACAGTATAAATTAAAAATTAAATTTTCTTTAATTCTATTTATGTCCAAGTCTTCAAAGTTCGGGTAACATTTTCTTTCAGCAATTAACTCTCTCTCTCTCTCTCTCTCTCTCTCTCTCTCTCTCTCTCTCAATTTTAAGAGACTCACGTACTCTTCCATTGTTAATCTCTAAGTTTTCCATTGTTGTTGTTGCAGATGGCATTAGCCTTCTAAGACACCAACGTCCCGTTCTTCTGGAGCACATTTTGTCTCCTCTAAGTTTCTTTCTCATGTAATCTTCACGCTTCCATTCCCCTAAACACTAATTCTCTCATTGGTTTATCAAAAATTGAATCGAGTAACTTCTCAAAAAAAAAAAAATTTGAATGGAGTAAGAAGCTAAGCGTTTTTCCAATACTTAAGGTGTGTGATAACAAATATGCGTTTTTTACCCGATTTCACTAGCTACTAAATCAAATCAACCAAGTAGTTGGTTTTAGCTATCGATCGGGTATAATTCACATAGCTACAGCTATGATTCTGCTTCGGCACTGAGTCAGAACTCTGGTTAAGGAAGAATGCCGCTGTATGAAATAATCTGAAAAAAAAAATCAGTTAGAGTTTAACTTAAAAAGAAATTTAGTTTATATTTATTGTTAACCATGGTTAGACCTAGTTAACAAAAGAACACATGTCAGTAATTGAGGAGGGTGGGCATTGAGTGGGCAAACTCAGAGTGGTCGGCAAATTTGCTCCCGACTCTGGATGGCCCCTGCCTATTTGAAGC
Source organism: Potentilla sterilis (assembly GCA_963682095.1). Lineage (NCBI taxonomy): Eukaryota > Viridiplantae > Streptophyta > Magnoliopsida > Rosales > Rosaceae > Potentilla > Potentilla sterilis. The sequence goes on from OY821761.1 coordinate 10,984,050, forward strand.
CGTTCGTGCTATTGAAGTTCCTCTACTAGACCCTAAACGTCAATTTTTTATTTAAAAGTGAACGTCATTGAAGATGAAGACTAACAATTTTGGTACCGAGAGAAACAGATTACTTTTGGATCACTGAGAGAGTCAGGGAGGCGAAAGGGAAAAAACATATTCTAAGGTCTAAATACAGACACCAATCAACCAGGCAACCAAATGGCTAGACAAGCAAGCTAGGATGCATTAAGACTCAGATCAGGTCGATATTTCAGTAACATAGGTTGATCTTTTCTGCCTGGACATCCGCATTCGAAATACACAAACTAGCCCAACACAAAACAAAACTACAAAACCCCAAAAAACTGGCCGAAAGCAAACAATTCCGCGGCGCTCGGCCAATTTTTCCCAGTCAACGGCACTGGCGAACCCAGTCCTACCATGGAGGTGAAGACCTCCCCACCTATGAACATTAGGATTGTCAATACGATGAGCTGGCCATGGGAGAAGACCACCATTTCAACTGTGGACATGCTCGAAACGGTTGCGGCAGAAATTGAGGTGAAGAACAAATCTAAATTCCTTGGGGTAAAAGAGTGACAAAATAAACTAGTTAGCTAGTGAGGGTTATTTCGTGACCTTTGGAAATAACTTCACAACCTAATTAATTTGCATGTTATGTACTCAACGAGCAACTGTGACATGAAGGCCTTCATCTTCCAAGTTAGTTCTAGTTTTAACGAGCACATACCTAGGCTAGAGTGCTTCTTTCACAATAGATCGATCGATCGTCGCATGCTAATTGCATGCATGACTGCTTAGCGTACAAGGGTGGATCGTTAGCTTGTACGCGCGTAAGATGTATCCCTCGTAATTAACTTATATGTATTGACGAATTTAATTTCTCACTTGCATATTAAGCTGAATTAAACCTAGGTAGCTTGAGATATGCGTTCAGAGTGAAATGATCGAGGATACAAGAATAATTAAAACATGTATTGATACATATATAATTTAACCATATGGAGATTTTCTTTCTCTCTCTTATGCTCTCGATCGTTATGGTTTTCAGTTAGAGGAGCTTCCATCCTTTACCGCCATCCATATTGAATTTCTTGAGTCTTCCGAAAAACATGATAGCGATGAGAACTATTTTCCCCTCATCGCTCCATCTTCCTGAAAATCCATACCATTTATCCTGGCAATCGCCGTTAGGGTTGAGCTGTCGTTTACAACTGTATCCCGTCGTAAACCCTACATTTCCATAAGCACTGCAGCACAACAAAATGAGAATCTAGAATGCTTAATGTGTAATATGAAATATTATATACTGATATTCTGTTCATTTGTAACATGAATAAGCCTGCAAAATGCTAAATAAATTAACAAGTGCATGCTAATATCATTGTCATTAAGCATCATGTCATTATTCGCTATTTAATTTGGTGAATCACACTCATTATTCCAATTATATTCCAGTTAGCACTAATTTAATTAGGACAAATATGCTGATGCCATTTTCTGAACTGCGAATAATTTAATATCTTAAGCTTGTAACTAATCATTGTTAATGGTAGTGCTAGGGAAACTATTATTTACCTGATGACTTCAAGCACGATATTGAGTACACTGAAATTGAGGGGATCTTCTTTCAAGCTTTTCCTCTCAGTCATGCAGACTAGGATGATAAAGATGGTCAAATAGGAAAGCTGTGAGAATATGAGATTCTCCATGAGCTTCCCTCTTCTCTTTTTCCTTCTCTGTTCATGAGTTTGTAGATCATATCGATCATTTTCTTTAGCAGGGAGGAACGAAGTGTAAGGAGGTAGATACCTGATCATATTAAAACAAGAACCATTATCCCCGATCACATTCTGTTATCAACTTACAGTATTACTGATCATGTACATGGCATTTGGCTCAGGTTAATTAAAAGCAAAACTGTACGAATGGTAGTACGGTATAAGTACCGGCCAAGTCTAAAACATATATATTTAATTACACCGGCCTAACCTCTTCCCTCACGGCCTGATCAACTCGCCGGTGACCATCACCAGATTCAATATTTAAGGACTTATCAATCTTCTCTCATAAATCTATCTAGACACAAAAATTGATGTCATTTGGGCTTTGAATATTGAATTCTCTAGTCAGATTCAATATTCAAAGTCTTATTTTTCTTTTCCGCTTTCAATTAACAACAGGATAACTTTTCAAATTGATGATGGTTCATAAAGGTTATATAGTATTCAAAGCCCTATTTGCAAATTATTAGAATTCAAGAAGGTCCTTCTAGCTATAGTGAGGGATTCTTTCGATTTTTTTTAGCAATCTATCATGTGCATTCATTTCATTTGTTTTTAATTTTCAGCTTATTTCACAAAGTTTTGGAAAAAAGCCAAACGACATACACGGTGTGTTGCCAAATAAAACTTAATATTGGTCATCAGGTAATGGTCCAATCATCTGATTTAATTAGGATGGACTGCATGCTGTATATATATATATATATATATATATATATATATATATATATATATATATATATATATATATATATGATACATTAGAGTGGAGAGAAACCAAGCATCCGAATCGAGTTGAGCATGCCACTGTGTGTCGTGTCATGAACTCTTGATGTGAGCTAATAAGAGTGGCAATTAATGACGATGAATACTACTTGATGCGACCAAAAACTAAAGCCAAACTAGCTAGGTCATCTAACTTTGTTTTGGTTACAGCAAAAATACAAAGGCATTTTCTTACTTTCTCCTATAAACGTTTGAATCTTCTTCCCAGATGCATGTGGTCGTCCTTTTATGTGTCCTACTCCTAGTCGGCCTGGGTCTCAATCGTTACTCGAATTGAGGAGCTCCATCACCAAAGCCTGCTTTCATTATTTCTTGCCTTATTTTGGTAAAGTTCGGGGTATGTTAGCTAGGCTTTATCATTTCATATGTTCGTATTTTGTTTGCGGAAGTTTTCCCATTAACCTACTTAATTTGGTTGATACCCCAAAGTTGTCTTGGTTACAACGTATCGTACGAAATATTTGACACACTTGTAATCACTAATTCGCTATATATAATGCTATATTATGTGTTTTAATTATTATTATTTGTAAAAAATTTGAATCGTGCCACAGATCAAAGATATTAGTTCACTATGTTGATCGATTAACAGTTTGATGTATAATTAAGATGACTAATTAAGTGTATAATCTAGTCTAAATATATTGAACGGATGCAAAGAAAAACTCACATCATGACGATGAATAATACCAAGATTGCGGGAGAAATGATTGAGAGGTCGACGATGGTTTCACCGGTATGTCTTGAATTGACGGTTTGAAACAAAGATCCAATGAATTTCTGGTAAGAATTAAGTCCACTTAAGCTTTCTGAACTCCACTCCATGGAGGCGAAAGGTACAAGTTGTACCAGGATGAACCCAAAAACTGTAACAACCAAGAGTGACGAGTTCAGACTAGGAAGCAAATGTAGGTATCCGACCTCCTTTGTGTTCTTCAACAGGTAATTGCACGAGTCTCTTTGCTTTTTGAAAATTTTCCCCAAAAGCCAAATTGTAAATCTCAAGCAAGATGGATACAATGTGTTCCCAAAAAGAACTTGAGGAATGAGTATTAGGAGGAGACCTGAGTTTTTGCTGAAGACAATCATGTTCTCATTGGTGGGAACAAAACCGCAGCTTGAGAAAGTTGAAACTGTGGTGAAAATTGAGAATGTATGAATACTTATCCCCTTGTTCTTTACTATGTTTCTTGCACTTGAAGTAAATGCTAGATAAATCAAAACCATAGCCACCCCAAGGAAATGAATCACTAGAAGATAAGCTGACACAACGTAACCCAAAAGCTCAATGGAATTTTGAAGTCTTAAGGTTTGATCATCTACTGTTGGAATTTGATCAGTTTGATCATGAGGAAATTCGGTCTTGATTGCCAAACCCAATTCAATATTTTCATCACTCGCCCTTGCGGGACTTGATGAAGAACAGTTAACATCGATGCTAACTGAAGCAATCTTCTCTTTTTTGCTCATCTTCATCTGGAACTTGAACTTCTTGAAATGAAGTCCTACCATGGAGGTGAAGGCCTCCCCACCTATGAACATTAGGATGGTCATTACGAGGAGCTGGCCATCGGAGAAGACCTCCATTTCAACTGTGGACATGCTCGAAACGGTTGTGGCAGAAACTGAGGTGAAGAACAAATCTAAGTTACTAGGGGTAAAAGAATCGGTGGTTCTAACTGGCAATACATTGAGAACCCAATAACCCAAAAAGGAAAGGGTGACAAAATAAACCAGTTCCACCCAGAATTGCTTAGCTCTACCGAGGAGGAAACGATAATAGCATAGAAGTAGAAGTCCCAAGGATTGGCTAAGAAATGCTAGTTTGAGAAATGAACAACTACAAAGATGGTGCAAGTTCTTGCAAAAACGAGAAAAGTTGCTCATCTTTACGAATGACCTCGTAAGTAAGAACTCGGGGAGAAAACAAATCAGAAAGTTATATTTGTGTGGGATTCTGGCATGAATGTGGATAGAGGTGTAGCACTATATATAAGTCTAGAGGCGTCTGGAGTCAATGGCTGCATTCAAAGTTTCAAACGGTTGCACATGTATTTTAAAAGGTTAACTTTTTATATATTTTTCTTTTTAAAGAAATGAGACAACAACATACACACGATTCCTTTTTACGGGGCGTATCATAATTGAATCATGCAAAATTACTAGAAGTTAATATATAATCTCTATACAACAAAAAATTAATATTATTGTTAAGTATATATTAACTTGTGAATGCGTTGGCTCGAGCATAATTAGAGTACTCGATCAAGTATTAATTTCTTCTACTAATTATTTTGAAATGTATTCAGTAATTTCTTTTCATTGATCATATACAATAATTAGTTTATTTTAAGTGAAATTCACTATCTCTCACGTATAAAGTAGAGATTTACGCAACTTTAATGGGCAATCCAAAAAAAAATTTCTTTATTTTAACAATAAGTTTTCAATTTACATCTATATTCCGAATACATAAATTGACTTGGACATCAGCGATCCATGGATTTTATGACCTCACAATCTAATGCAACAAATCTATCATGTTGGAATTCACTAACGACAAGCTTGAATCTACAAGATTAGGATTTTTCAAATCCATGAGGAATTATGGAATCCTCCAAGAAATTGAGAGAGCTCAAAGTTTTTATTAATATGAAAAATGAATGTAGCAACGGCCACAATAGGTAAAATATGTGATGGATACATGTACAAAGATCCTTTCTATTGTAACCATAGTATACTAAAAACAAGAAAATATACCAATTTTTTTCTTTCTTCCTCAAAACGACTTAATAGCGTTCATGGCACTAAGATATATAGTAGCGGCATTGGAGGTGGTGTGTTAGCAGTTAGCAGTGTAAGGAAAGAAGAAAATATACCAATTTAGTAATATGATTATTGAATTTCAAGTAGGAATTTGTGTGCTTTAAGTAATGTTATCAAAATTATATCTTTAATAAACATATTGATTAAAAGAGCTTCTTGTAAAATTTAATAAATTTGAAGCAGACTAAATTCAACCACGCCGCCAACGCCACAACAACCTTCCCTCCAAGTAGCTTTGAACAAAAGACTTGATCTCGGCCAATCACTGATACCGCCAGTCAAATTCCCGTCCGACAGCAACACATCGATCAACAAGTAGGCAAGCCATCGATCGTTAACAATGGTCACCACTAGACAGGATCGCAGGGTCTCGCGTAGTTCGCTCACTGGTTCTTTGGTTCCGCTCTCACGGCTAGTGAGTTTGATTACATCATATTGTAGAATAATTTACACCCAAGAAAAAAAGAACAAAATTATAATAGATCCTTTGCATCATCACTCCCACGACTTTCACATAGTTTTTGTTGTTGTTAACTAATTGCCATAGTTAGATTTTACAAAGTGAATCGTACACATCTTGGCTCATTATTTTAACTTGTTGGAAATTGTTGTGCATCCCATATTATAAGGAACAATGTTCGTGAGACTTTTGTGATTATCGTTATAGAACTGCGGTTGTGTAACTAGAAGCCTTACTGTATGTTTGCCAAACGAGTATCTTACGCATGGATAACCAAAATAATATGCAACTGAGGGAGTGCAATATATTCCTTCAACCAAAAATATGCATAGTTTAGAATTGAATGATTGAGCCAATAATACAAGTTTAAGAGAAGTGATTATCAACAAAATATTTATATACATATATCTTGAAATGTCATGGGTTCTTCATTTCATTCTGATAATGTAATGATACATTATTCACTCTAGAATCACATAGACTGTAATGCAATGATCTTGTATATCATCTAAAGGCTTCTTACGTTCAAAGACTATTTCGTTGAGGGTTTAGTAGCCAACATGTAATTGCTGTTCTCGTAGCCATTTTTGACAGTTTTCATGATTCAAACTCAGGTTGGGGAGCACACCCATCCAGAATAACCAAGAGCCACTAGGTTACTTTTATTTGATACGAAAGGAAATGATGGCATAAAAAAATGAAACTTTTAGGACAACTACAATTTACAAAGTCAAATTAACATGAGAGCATATTCCTACATACTTAGAGTTTTGACACTAGACCATGTATCAACTGTTGAATTATAACTATTAGTGACAACCAACGGTTATGATATTAGCAACACATATGAGTATCTGAGCATGTAACATGTTGCCCATTATAAGGCCTAATTTGGTATGCTTTTGCTTTTTAAAAAATATCAGCTTCTATCTAAACTATTAAATTCTATAAACCAAATAAAAACAGTTTTTTTTTAATTACATGTTCCAACATATTGTAGAAGCAGTCTTATCGTTGTTTTTAGAAACTATTGTCATAGAAGACAAACAAAAACATTATAGTTTGACAGTAGTTTTAAAAGTAATATTTACCAAACACAAAACTGTTTTAAACTTTCAGTTCACAATTGATTCAATTCACAGCACAACAACAACAATTATTATTATTATTATTATTATTATTATTATTTTATAAAAATTACAGCAATACCAATCTACCTTTAAGTCTTATTTGGACCCGGCTCTAAGTTTGACCTAATACAAGAGTTACAACATCAGCTAAAACTTTTTTTTTTTTTAGGAGAATGAATAACTTCATCGGCATAAGACATACGACCGAATTGTACCTGGTCAAGCAGGAATCGAAACTCCACTACAAACTAAAAAAATTCTAAAGAAAAAACAAGGAAATGAAATAACCGAAACGAAAGTTCGAATGAAGCAAAAAAAAAAAAATCCAAAACAAGTGGACAAAAAACTAAGAAAGTAAGTAACCATCGTGATAGAAGAGAGAACTCCACCAAAACCATCAGGCCTAAGACCACACGGTGTACCTTTCAGGAAGAGGTTGAGATACCCTCCCTCCGCTCATGATGGGGTCCTGGTGCAAGGCTGCATCACCTCACGCTGCATCGGTCCAGTTACCAATCTCCGAGACCGAGCCCGAGTCCATCAGACCCCCACCCGTAGAATCATCTTCAGGAATATCTAGCATCCCTGCAGTCTCGGGTGGAGACGTCATCGAATTAAAATTCATATGTATTTCCCTCTTCTTGTTTTTGCTCCCCCTAGGACGTCCCCGTTTCTTCAGGGATTTGCGAATAAGGCCAATAACCCCATCATTCCCCACCATGAAGCCTAGATCACCTGGTCCCAATTCCAAAGGTATGATTTCCAAGCAGTGTTTGGTGCGCTTGTCCTGAACTGAATCATCCTCGTCCCGAACCCGGCGAACTCCGGCTACCTTTGAGGGAAAGGAAAATTCCGGTACTGCACGGATCTGTACCTGGTGTTTCTCCTTCGGAAATAACCCCGAAAAGGATGAAAGTGAAGCAGGGACGGAAGATAGTACAAGCTTTTATGGACTACAGCCTAGAGACTTTTTTTTGGCTTTTTCAAGTATAATAGGCTATGTACTAATTGTGTATATATGAAATAAATAGGTTTTGAGTTATACCCCATAAAAAAAATGGTGGGTTGAGGCTTTCACACGCAACATTAATCAAGATTTTTGGAATCTCAAGTCCACCCTAGTACCATTATCAGAGACCATGGCATTTATCAATTTCCTGAAACAATCCAACACTTGCTACATTGGTCACATAAACATTAGCTACATTCATCAATTATATAAAAATAATTTTGAAATATTTCTATAAAAGTAAAATCTAGCCCAGAGTATTTTAGAACTCTGGCGCCGTCCCTGAAGTGAAGAAGAGGAGGAGATAGTCATACTTGGGGCTGAGTTTGCCCTAAAAATCATCCCATGTTGCGCAACTCTTTGAATTTGCGGCGCTGCTTCATCCTGCGAGCCCTCGCTAGGGCAAGCCTGCCCTTCATGGTCAATCCGGCAGCAGGTGCGGCAACGGCTCAGAAGCCTCTCATACTTGAACTCCACCGTGATAACGTCGGAGGGAGAAACCTTAAGCCGACGTTCAAGCTTCACCGGGGCATTGATCGGGAGGGTTAGGCGAACCCTAGCAGTACTGCGACCCAGGGCTGCATGGTTGATTTGGAGAACCGAGCCAATCGTCTCCCCAACAAGACGAACAGTGGCCATCGAAATGAGCGCCGGCGGAAGCCCTGAAATGACCACCCAAATCCAGATGTAATCGAGCGGAACCTTCATGATGTCGGAAAAACCATTATAATCATTGAGAATCACCATCGCCCTCTGGACGCACCACAAACCACCATTCTTGATCCTCGACAGATCACGTTCGTTATTGAACGTGTAGAGATACTTGTCTCTCCGTGCCGTGACTTCTGCCGGAGCCAAAGTCTTCCCTATGGACCGCACAGCGCCACGGAAAGATTCAAAAGCCATAGTTTTGCTGGTGTTGAGACGACCAACCAGAAAGAAACGGGAAACAACGTACCCGTTTTCCGAGCTCCTAAGATCTCCCAGGTCCACCGACTCCTCTTCGGTACCACGAGAGAGTTTGGACGCCAGACGTGCAGTCAGAGAGGCTAACGACGCCGTCACTGCCGCCATATGAATCGCACCAAATAGCTATATTCAAAACCAAAACCCTAACCCTAACCCTAGGTTGAGAGAGAGAAAGAAGAAGAGGCTGCGGTATTAATAAACTGGTTTTGTCCACATCATCTACAAAATTGATCTCCCTTAATACATATTTAAGTGATGGGATAATGAAAAATATAAGGATTTAAGTAAGTCATTTAATTTAGCAGGTACATTACACTCAGAGCATCAACCCCTCAGTGTCTACTGTACTGAACAACAAACACTCAGGGCATCAATCTTGGTCTAGAATTTCAATGTTTGATGTTTGATGTTTAAGTTCTCAACTCGGTTTGAATCCTTGTTCTAGACTTCTAGTATTTACTATATATTCAGGCATTCAGCTGATATTGCAGTGAATCTCAAAGCTTGGTAGCATTCATTTTTATGGTTTTTTTTTAACTTAAGGGACACTGTAGACGTTCTTTAGATTCTTAAAGTGTTTATTTTGTATTGTCAAACTTGGGGCTCAAAGTACGTTGAGTCATCTTTGTCACTGTTCTTATAATTCGTGGTAGGCATTTTCTTGCTAAGTGTTAATGCTTGTCGATCCATTGCAAGTTCAGCACTTTAGAATTGATTTTACGTACGTACTCTCATTTCATTTATTCTTACTTCTAACCAACTAATTTTTTTTTTTGTCAATATTTGCACCTTTTGGACCTCTAATTAACATTGATTTTTGTCCTTGTTGATTGGCTAGCTATTTGACACAAATTCTGTAAAAGCAAACATATGAACAATGATAACATGTCTAATGACAGCACAGTAGTACTATTTAGTTTAGTGATATCATTCTCTTTTTTGTAAGTGAGAACTCATAAATTCGATTTACAACATACTCATTTTAATATTTGAGTTTTTTGTTCAATAAAAAAAAAAGTCTAGCAACTAAATATTATTTTAATTTTGAATTTGTTTCATTGAAAATCTATACATGTCAACTTTTTAACAATCATTACTTATTTTCGCCTCGAAACCTAGTCTCCATGATGCAACTAATAATGAAACTCGAAACCTTGTCAACTAATAATGCAAAACCTAGTACAGAGACTCATCGCGATCGATTAAGATAGCGTGGGACAAATTCATACTGGTGCAGTTGTCACCTAACGTACCTGATTTCTCGGTTTCTTTAATTTTCAGGGTGTCATATCGAAGGGATGAGTAAATGATGATCATCTCATCTAGTTAAACTATTTATGGGATCTGAAACTCAAATAATTCAGTTGTTTTATATGGATATAGGTCAAATAATTCAGAATGATTAAAATGATTGGAAGTTTTTAATTGAGAATGACCATGGGCGCCGTTTGAATATTGCCCTGCGCGTACAAGCCGTGTCCACCATTATTTATCTAAGAAAATAATTTGAGAGCAGATCGAGCATGGATGGTTTGGTTTCTATTTTTGGGTGGTCGGCCAGACTTGATGTCTTGATTGATTTGTCGTCGATGTTTCTTTAGTTAATGAAGACAATATATTTTTCCCCCAAACTAAGTTTTTGTTTCGATCTCGAAAACTATTTAAAAGAGAATACATGCATATATCATATATCATATATCAAGGGGTAAAATGAGGTGAAAGCTTATACTTCTCTTCTATAAAAGGTAGGAATCTAAGACATATTAGAGTTGATCAAGACAGTGAAAGGGCCAATTGACCCTTCTTATGCTCATGTAGCTGCGCTACTGGATGAGTGCACATAGTAGTATGCTCGTGTGAGAGGTGTGCTACTATTGTGAGCTTTATATAATGGCTTTTCTAACAACGTTTTGGGCAAGTCTTTATTGTAATGTTGGCTAAAATCAGTAAAATGCCTTATTTTTTTTATTTTTTTTTAGTGAACTTCGATAAACGAGAATATTTATTCAAAAGAAAAAAGAAAAAAGATACAACCACGAGGCCGGGTGTACATGAACCTTACCCCAAATAGAATACGAAACATGAGGCACAAGAGAAAAACCTCACATATAGACAAACAATTAGCAAAAACGAAAATTTGGAAAATCTAACCAATCTCAATGACAAAAAGAAGTGATAAATGAGGGAGGTAAATCGCACTAAAGCAAACCTGTTGAGTTTATAACTTTACTGAAAATGAGGGTTGTCGCTCTCTCTTCTTTTCGTCTAACCCTAGGGTTTAGTCGATTGTTTCCCTTGAACCACAACGGTGGCGTCCGTGGTCCTTGGTTGGCGCGCCTACTGGAGCCGTGCATCTCTTCTGTTCAGCCTCATGGTTGTTATACCCTCATCTCGTTTTTTCGGCGATGGTATTCACTACCCATGGCTCTTGGTTGCGATGATGATGGGCGGCGGAGAAGTGGCCTTGTGGATCCAAATCAGACATGGGATCCGAGCTCCTTTAATCGCTGACATTTGAGTTAGATGTGCTTAGATCCAATTCTCCTCCATGATTTGACATAAAAAGGAAATAGTGACTTTGGTTTTGCATCTTCTTTAATGGCAGACTTTCTGGTGGCCATTTAGGTTAGGTTCTTTAGGTGCGTGGTAAAGATCTCATTTACAAATGGATTCAGCCCTCAACCTATCACTGGTGCGGAGGTGTGGTCGAACACTCTACAGATGCGGAGTTGGACGAGATTCCAGATTCGCGACTGCACAAAGGGATTATTTGGGTTCCCAAGTCAGTTTTGGCCGTGCCTTTTGTCAAGATTGTTTTTCTTAACTACCAGAAAAGGCGTCATAGCCGACGACGCCATCTCGTCGGCCGTTTCCATTAATTCGTCGGCTATAGTCATAGCCGACGAAGTATCGTCGGCTATTATCTCGTCGGGATTGCTCCGTCGGCTATAGTATAGCCGACGACACACGGGACAATAATGAAGTGTAGTGTCTCCACAGTTAGCCATCACAAAATCCAGGAAACTCCTAACTCCATCATGATACGCCTGATCCCATCTTCCAAGGGTAATCCAACTCTTGTCCATCCTGTAAATTCAAGAAATAAATATAGCTATATATAGATATGTATATATGCACGTACTACGTACGTACTAATTAATTAAAAAATTCATCATTACACACACACATATATATATATATATACACATGCATCCCTAAATTAATTAAAACATCGTCAATCTCCCTAATTAATTAAACACAATGTATTTTTTATATATACCAACAATATATTTTTAATTACAATTAAATTAATTAATATATATACATTTTTTCATCAAATTCATCTAAAATCACCTATAAATCAACATTAATCAATCACTAATCTTCAACAAAACTTCAATTCTATCTAACCAATACAACATATATATCAACCCATTAATAATCTCATCTCAACACATATATATATATATATATATCAAATTAATCACACATTTATTCTAATTAAACTCTAAATTAATACACCTCTGCATATAACCAACTAAATCAACACACACAGCAATATACGTACCTTTCAAGCTTATGGCCGAGGTTTTGGACGATTTCAGAGCGTTTTGGACGATTTCATCGACGAATGAGCTCCCTGATGCAGAAGGTCGATCTGATATAAGAGTTATAGCCGACGAATACCCCCCTCGTCGGCTATAACAAAAACTTTTCGTCGGCTATAACTCTTATAGCCGACGAATACCATCCTCGTCGGCTATAACTAAAAACGTTTCGTCGGCTATAGTTATAGCCGACGAGTTGTCGGCAGTCGTCGGCTATAATATTATAGCCGACGATGTGGCCGACGAAATAGTAGTTCGTCGGCTATAAGGGGTTATAGCCGACGAGGTACTATTTCGTCGGCCGTTTTTTCCCATATCGTCAGCTATAACCCCTTTTCTGGTAGTGCTTTTCTTGATTTTGGGTTCTGACCAGATGTGGATTCATATTTGGGACCCAAGTCGTGTTCAATTCATGAATATGGGTTTATAGCGGCTTTTAATGATCTGTTATCGATTCTGGTTCTTAGGAGTTCTTTGCTAATTTTTGAGTTTTTGACACTCTCGGTTACTCTCAAACTTCTAATAGATAGATCACCTCTTCTAAGTGATCATAGTATCGTATACGATCATGGTTACATTTACGATTACTTTTACACTGCTCTTGTGACATATGCAGTGCATCGATGTCGTACGACATCAAGTCACATGGTTACCTTTCAATCTAGATGGGTTTGTGCATCTTGTTATCTTTCTTTATTTTATTTTAGATGCATTTGTCCATTTTGATATGTATTAATTAGCGTTTCTCTTCGATGTGTTTGCATTGCGCTACATATTTTTAGATTCCATCTAATATAATTATGTCGTTTTCTCTTAAAAAAAAACATGTTTAGTTTATGCCATGATTCGCGAAAGCATCCGCAACTTGGTTGCCTTCACGGAAAATATGGGATAAAGCTAAAATGCCTAATCAATTACAATTTTTTACTTAAAAAAAAAAAGGAACAATCTTCAAATCACAGGTTCATAGTGCCATTGATATAGAGGTTTTGGCAGTGATTGAGGCTTTTAGGATTGCATGGGCAAATGGATGGATTCGTCTCTGGTTAGAAACTGATTCTTCTTTAGTAGTTCATTATTTCAAGAATCCTAAGCTAGCTTGTTCCATGGAGGTTAAAAGTTATTTGGTTTAACTGCTTTTATACTGCTCGTCATATGCATTGTAGAGTTTCTCATATTTATAGGAAAGGGAATATGGTGGTTGATGTGTTAGCAAACTTTGGTGTCTGTAATGTTGAGTATAAATGGTGGGATGATCTGCCTGCTTTCATTGACTGGATGTATGTGAGAGATTTGTCCGCAACAGCAGTTTACAGATTTCATTAGTTTACTTTTTGTTTTTGTGGAAAGTGTTTGGTATCTCATTAATGTTTTTAGTTCAAGCAGTGGGAATGCCCTGTTTGTTTTGTATTCTTTTGCTTTATCAATAAATTTTTGACTAAGGGTGAGGAGTTAGCCTTTAAGTCGCTTAAGTAAAAAAAGAAAAATAAATAAATATATATATATATATATATATATATATATATATATATTAAATGTATCTACTTTTGTGCTAGTGTGACAGATGACTGGAGCTCTTGTACATTACAAACACTAACTTAGCTACTTACACTCTTACAGACATGAGATACTTTGAATCCTAGGATAGCTTCCATGCTTTACCCTGCTTCATACTGAATTTCTTTAGCCTTCCAAAGAACATGACAAGAATGACAATGAACTTTCCTTCATTACTAAATCTTCCAGCCAATCCATACCATGCGTCTTTACAATTAGCCTCATAATTCAGTCGACGTTTGCAACTGTAACCAGACGAAAACCCAACATTTCCATAGGCACTGCAATTTGTATGCACAATTTTAATTTTAAGGTAAAATCTTATTTTTACTAGGGTATTCGGATGTTAATAAGCCATCAAAATCTTATAAAAGAATCAAATACAATTGTATATGTATATGTTCGATTCGCACCTCACTACTTCTGTGACAACATTCAACACACTGAAGTTGAGAGGATCTTCCTTCATCTTTTGTTTCTCTGTGATGCAAATGAGTATGACAAAGATGGTTAAATAAGAGAGCTGTGAGAATATCAGAGATTCCACCAAAGTTTTTCTCGGATTTCGAATTTCTTCTTTCTCTGAAGCATCACCTTCTTGACAACCACCAATTGCTGGATCAAATGTAGTATACGGTGGAAGGTACCTACATTTGAATACATCAAATAATTATAGTATCAGATTCTCTCGATCAGATGAGCTAGCTCCACACTAAGATCTTCAGGTTAGTTACTGGTTAAACTAACGTTTGAAAAATAATATCATAACTTTTTGTCTCTTACTATGTTGAAATTTCAACATATATATAGGGATACATTATAATGTGGAGAACGTAAAGTTGGTAATAACCGATAGAGCAACTCACATCATCAAGACAAATAGCACCAAGATTGCAGGAGAGATGAGGGAGAGATCAACAACTGATTCACCAGTATGCCTGGAATTCACTGTTTGAAACAATGACGCCACGAATTTCCGATAGCCACTCAAACCATCCATGGCTTCAGATCTCCACTCCATCGCACAAAATAGTATCAGCTGAACTGCTATGAACCCCAGGACAGTGACAAGTAGAAGAACAGAACGAAGACCAGATATCATATGACTGTAACCTAATTCATTATAGTTCTTCAACATGTAACTGAACTCCACCCTCCTGGTGCTTTTCTCCAAACCCCAGATCAGAAATCGAAGGAACACCGGATATAAGGTGTTTCCGAGAAGGATTAAAGGAATTAGAAGAAGTAGAAGCCCAGAATTGTTCTTGAAAACAATCATATTCTCGTTGGTGGGGATGAAACCACAGTTTGCGAAGGTGGAAACTGTGGTGAAAACAGCGAAGGTTAGGATTTGAATGCCTTTGTTTTTGAGTACTTGTCTTGCACTTGGAACAAGGGTTATGTACAATGAAATTAAACTGGAACCACCTATATGAACCACTAGAAGATAACCTAAAACTACATAGGCCAGACAGCTAATAGACTTGCACTTGATAATAGTACTTCCCTCATCGAAGGTTTTTTGAACATTATGAACATTAGGTTTCTGCTCATCATCCTCTGACTGTGAAAGGGTGGCCAAACCTAACTCGATACGATCAAAGGAGGTCTTATTAGAGGAATTGAGTTCTGCATCAACTTTGTTATCATGAAATTTGGCAATCTTGGACTTCGCTATTTGAAGTCCAAGCATGGAAGTGAAAACCTCACCACCCAGTAGCATCAAAATGGTCATAATGATGAGTTGGGTGTTTGAAAATACCTCCATTTCTACAGTTGACATGCTTGATACCGTTGCGGAAGACACAGACGTGAAGAACAAATCAAAGTCCTTGGGCTTAAAGGAAGTTCTAGTTTCTGGTTTTGTGACCCTCAAAGCTAAATAACCCAGGAAAGAGACCATAAAAAAGTAACTAAGCTCGAAAATGAAAGGACTGAAGAGGAAGAGTAGGAAACGAAACAGTGAACTAAGTAGACCTCTACAAGAAGATTGGCGGAGGCAAGGGAGTTTGTGGATGCATGAAATGCTCTCCAATTTCCTACGAGGAACAGAAAAGTTGTCCATCTTTCTGCTAGGAGAGAATGGCCTGCCATACTCCAAGTGGTGTGGGATTTATATATAGTGGAGCACTCGTTCTATTTCAAGCAAGTGGATGTTCCCTGTGCATGGCTTATTAGTCACAAAAGCCAATTAGCAATATATATATATATAAAAAATGTGCTTGAAACTGTTTACAAGTGACAACAGATTAATTAGGTTTTATATCTGATTTTAATATAGATCTTTTCCACAGAGATAAATATACAGATCAGGAACATTCTGTTTCCCAACTCATGATATCAATGATAGATTCATAGATCTGATGCTTGGTGATTGGAGTTGACGTGACCAGTTTTATAGCCCAAGGCCTTCGTTTTGCTGCATAACATTTACTGCTCCATCAAACCAAAATGTATGTACTAAACATCTAGTAGATATCGCATTTCCCAGAACACTGATACTTATTGGTACCTCTGCCCACATTTGCAGACACAAGGCAAGTTAAAAATGGTGATTACTCCCCAGTTGTCTGCAACTCTTTTCTTGCCTACGGGTTTTCTACCTGTTCATCAAAGAAAACAGAAAAAATAAAATGAAGAAAAGAGTTGGACTGATGGTGTTTGTGATGCAATTTTCTTGGACTGATGGTGTTTGTTAACAATTTAAATCAAGAGAATGGGGAGATAGGATTGCAAGTAAAACCTGAAATGAACACGCGCAATTTAGGGCAGAGCTAGCCAGGATCGTATATTTCAGAGGGCTGAGATTTAAAGTACAAAAAAAAAAAAAAAATACATGATATTTGAAAATTGAAAAATTGTACCTTTTGGTGGAAAATGTTACTGGATTGACTAGCTCCTAATATAGTCATTGGAAAGATTACTACACTCCACTTGATTAGTTTGTAGCGTGTTTAAGTTTGTAATTTCTCTAACGTACAAGTGTAGTACTCTTTCAAATGGCTGTATACAGTATTAGGTTAAATGAGGCTACTAATTACTCCTTGATGTAAGTACGTCTATTATATCATTAACTCACCAGCTAAAGTAGGCGAAAACCTAAAAAATATTGCGTGCGTGAAAAACAGCATCTAGCTAGCTAGCTAATAGGTGGATTAACTCATTAACTCACTTATTATATCATTAACTCACTTACTAATATATAGTGCATCCCTGGTATAATAATCAAATTTCAACAAAATACAGAGATGCCAGGGCACCCTTTAGCTAATAGGTATCTCCGGCCTTGAACACGAAAATTTCATGATATCTAAAGTCTGAATCGATGTTGAAGAAAAACCAAATCCAATTCTATAAATCAAAGCAACGGAATTTGTTCATAAGACAAATCACAACAATATTTACCTGGCAATGAAAAACTCAATTCATAAATATGTGATAACCACACCTTAAGTTGAGTGAGGACGAGGTACGTTCATAATTGAAGTCTGATTTCCATCAACAACTGCACAATTGCACAATAATTTAATTCGTGCGTAACAAAGGATTGCTTTAGTTAAATATCGTAGTAGTGAGCACCAGGTCTTTTCAAGCAAGTGGATTATCCTTGTGCATGGCTAATCATGCACCAACGGAAATTAGTTATAATATAAAAACATGTTGCGCTTGAACTTGAAGTTTCTGTGTGACACAAAACTTGCATTCAATTCGTAGAAGATAGAGAGGAGATTATGAGTTCGACAATCGTGAAACGTACTTTGGAGACTGCAGACTGTATTAATTAGGGTACATATAGTTTGGTGATTGACGAAACAATCATTCACAAAGGTCTTGGTACGCTTAGAAATGATGATCTTTGTTCTGTATTTGTTTTCTTTAGCTGTTCGTTTGATTTTGACAGTAGTGCTAATCCATGTTAATCATTTTACGTTTGAATGGTACCAACTAACTTCAGATAGAGGAGAGTGCATGCGTACGTTGCATGCTAAACACAGAGGTAACAGAACGTCATGGGCGGCTTGTCAGTATCCACATATTAATTCATATGATGCAGATTATGCAGATGGTGATCGACTGTTTCTTAGTGCGATAATGGTGGTGGCTCCTCCACTTTGAGCCCGTATGCACCAGCTGAACGTCCAGATCAATGCTATTGATCATCGATTATAGGCAAATCCAGCTTAATTAGTAATTCCTACACCAGATATTCCCAAGTTGGATCATTCGTTTGCGCATGAAGTGTGGTCACCTGAATAGGAGTTCATGACTTCATATCCAGTGGATCTGGAATCAACTGTAGTAAATGAACAAGAAGTGATTACTGAAAACCCTTAGACTGCTTTAGGGTTTTCTGGGGTTTACTATTTTGTGCTTCTCTGCAAATTTTATGTTTTGTTTTGAATGCGGTCAGGTAGCAATTTACTTTGATTACGATAACGACTTTCACAGCAAAACCAGAGTAAAGAACCCGAATCCCCCTCGAACGTTCTGATTACGATATGGTCTTCCATATTAATCATATTTAAGAAATGTCCGTAATCTTGCCTAACGGCATCTCCAGTGCCATTTCTAGCTAGATTTACCTTTTGCATGATTCTTTTTTTTAGAATAAGCAATGAAGAAAGATAAGATAAGATAAGAGATCGATCGAAGAAAGTGAACTCAAGAAATATATATCAGTAAATTATTTCTTCATGGACCAAACTGTACAAGGTAGTGCATGTCATGTCTCGTACCGAAAGCAATATCAAATCACGGTTAATTAATTAAGTACCAAGACTAGCTAGTGATCTTGCGTATGCCAATCACTTACCGTGGCTGTGAATTTTCCAGGGGCATGATATTTAACTTTTGGCTTGAAAAAGACGTATTATACTATTATGTCATTACTTCATTTACAAAAAAAATAGTGACGGCTCCGGACGAAATTAAAAAATAGTTAGTTAAAATAACTTTTTAAGCACTTTAACTAAACTATGACTCCAAAATGGCTTACTAAACTAATGGAAACACCATATATACAAATATAATTGGTCTAGCTTAAATTCTGTAATGGAATTACCCAAAAAAATCGAGCTAACGGCCAAAAGCAAGTCGGAATCCAAACATGAAATACCGATATAAAATTTGATAAACGTGAGATACTAATATTTATAAGATTGCAAACATGAAGTACCGTTGCGATGAATTTTCCAAAATGCTATAATTCTTCAAAATAGGTTGGAATGAAGCCAGTACACACCCATATTGCCTTTCCCCTGTCATAACTTTCCGTCCCTATAACAGTGTGAACCCTTGATCAATCTGTTCAAGGTTTCTCATATGATGTCTTTGTTGACATAAAGTAAATGACCTAGCTCAGTTCAGTTACACTCCATTTTGGAATCAACTCTAAGACTAGTTTCCATTGGTCGATTCTCTAAAGGAATGGTGGGGAGTAAATCATAATGACTTAATTGGGGCAAGTAATACCACAAGGGGGTGGAATAAAGAATGAGCTGATGTGGTACCTCGCATTAACACATAATGTTTCCACAAGTGGGGAGCAGGATTCATATTCCACGTTTTCCCCACTGATTTGGAGTTGGTGGAATGATTTATCATATCTACATGAAAACAGCTTAACAATATACCGAAGCAATTCTCTTGACACATAGCTGTACTGGATCGACATGACTAAACACGAAGTTGGTTATATTCTACACCCTGCACACTGCTTTATTCTTCTATTTGTTAATGAAATTAAAACATGTCCATATTCGGTTTGGATGAGTAGGTGGTGGTCAAAGAACAAACAATCACAAAAGACTCCATGACAACAAATTCAATGCCAACAAGAAGAAAATGATATAAGAAGCCTCAGACACACAGCAGCACCCGCACTATATATATTCGTATGCAGCTAGTTTCAATGAAGATGCAGATAAGAGTTTAAAATAATGAATGAAATAGTAAAAACATCACACTGAATATATAATACCAATCAATGGATTGCCATCATATAACACGGGCACAATCACCAGCTTCGCATATCACAACCGCATGTTCTTGGTTTAACTGACTCGCCAGGTCAGGCTGGAGCTTGCTATACTCTTCCCTGACAAATGATGCAGCTTCCGCAGCAAGATTGGCATCAACCAGTGCAACACAGCACCCTCTAAATCCGGCACCACTGAACCGTGCTCCAAAGACACCAGGAGCCCTTAGGACGACCTCACGCAATTGTATTAGAGGTTTAGAACCTTCAAAATTAGTGACATTAATCTGAGACAGTGAGATTTGAAAGGATTCACAGGCCAGATGAACTCTAGTTTACCAAGTTACAAACTCCGGTTTAAATTTATTCCAATCTTCTATTGCCATGGCAATTCATTTAAAAATGTCAAGTATGTTGATAGTATTATCAAGTATAAGATTTACTATCAGTAGAGAAATTGGAGATTGCTATAAAGGGATTGGCAGGTATGAAAAGTCAGCTAATGTAGATAGCTCACGAATTTCTGGAAAGTCAGCTAAAAACGGAATAAACATTGGTGAAATGAGTTACAAGCTAGCAAAGGAAAGATAGTTTTGACAAGGTGCAACTTTTCACTAAAAGCAATTCCCTTATAAATAAGATACTGGATGAATTGGGAGGATGCTTGGAGAAAAGGCACAGTATAAACAAAGGAAAATAAATAATACCACATTCATAGTTCTGAATCGAACTTAAGCCAGATTCTGTAATCAGCGTTCCAAAATCTTTGAACCTCCCTGAAGCCCAAGCTTCAAGTCCTGAAACAATCACATTAAATGTTAGTTAGAAGACGACAAATAAAAGAAAATAGAAATTGAATGGCACGAGATTTGACAAATTAAATGACTGACAGTACATCAATAGTAATACCTTTTACAACCCGCATATTCTCAGAGAAATAATGCTCTGCTCTTTTGGCCAGATTAGGCTCTAATAAGTGCTGCAAGACAAAGATATTTGAATTCATAAATTGATTGGAATACTAAACAAAAACTTAGAATGTATAAATAACCTCATGATAAATTGAAGTCCACTGACCTTATATTAATGAGAAAATATTGTTCCCACAATATCAACTAGGGATGTATCAGTTATATATATCTGTATAATAGACATATGTATGTATTTACACCACCAACATATGCAAATATTGCCAATTTGCCATCTCTACCACGAGTCCTATCCTTCACATATGGAATCAAAGGTACCACATGCAACAATTTTTCTAAGTTTTGATCTAACTCTACGTCTTTGAAGTAATATTCAAATTGTAACCTGTGTAAGTGGATTTTGCGCATCACCTTGATGTACTAATCTTGACAGGACATAAGAAAGTACTCTAGAACGCAATCAAATTGAGCTACAATGTCTTAACTGAGTATCACATTGTTATGTACATGCACCAAACCATAAGAATCTCTACGATAGAAGTTCTAGAAACATTTTCTTACCTTGTGAGTATGATAAGCTTCGGTCTCAACTGTTTTAAAGAAGAAAAAAGTAATTCAATCAATATCATGAAGATAATAAAAATTTAAAATTTGAGAAGGACGGGGTGTAGGGAATAGGGACTAGCCATTAGATAGGACTGGCTCTGCTGTACCACTTCCAGATGCACTGGCAAAAGGGGAAACAAAGTACGTAAACTTGGATATTATAACAAAAAGGAACATAAATATAATTATAAATGTCGCATTTAACAATTAATAAGAAAAGAGCTATGTCGATTTGTTGCTTGCTGGTGTTTGTTTTTGGTCAACTTGATACAGACTCTGGGTGTTTTGACAAATATCTTTGACTTTAAGAAAAGCTTGAATGTGAACTATTTGGTCCAAATGCTACACTATTTCTGGTAACTCTATAGGCTAAATTTGATCCAGTGTAGTGTAACATTACCCATGAGGGAACATGGTGTAGTGTGTTCCATAATTAGTTCCATACATTCTTGGGATAATTTTACACTTCTAGGCTTCGGAAAAATGGTACCTAACTATAAAAAACTAAAAAAACTATACCCATAATTAATTGCGCACTCGTTGGTCTGTTTTTATGTGGAATGTAATTGTTAAGTATTAACTAGTAATTTTCCTTCACAACACACAAGCACACATGTAAATGATTGTCCAAGTAATCAGCGAGCCAATCCCATATTCCATTGGTTTTCCCAGACACTCCAGATTTTTTAAGAAAATTTTTCTTTCCAAATTCTTTTGACTTTTTCACACAAGAGTTTCCCCAAATGATCTTGTTTTTTTTTTCTTATATATATATATATATATATATATATATATTCTTCTCCAAATATAATGACAACTAAGAGTTGATGGCATGCATTCAATAATACATTACCCCAATCGAAAAAGACTGCAATAGAAACATTGTTGTCTGACCATTGAAATGAAGAAGAGTATATTTGTTCTTTTTTGCAAGGGACAGAGAACTTACTGCAAAAGAACCGTCGCTGCCTCTTGACACTCTCCAACTCGACGATTATATCCAGTATTTTCGGTTAAAGCTTGCTTTAATCCTGAAAATGCCAATAATATTTTGTACGCTTCTTGCCACTCTGTCTTGTGGTTCTTTCCTAATTTTGGCAGGTGAATGAGCTTATGTTCTTTTGTCTACATAAGAAAACTATATGTGTGAGACATCATATCACTTACAGTTGTAACTAGCAGAATCTGATATATCTGGTTATGATCGTAAATTAAACAGATTAGATAAATAAACATCTCAAATTAGACTACAGCCTGTAGCATTGCCAAAATATACAAGCGATATACCAATAGGAACAAACATTCAACTATTGAGGGACAGATAAATTAACCTACAAGGCATGAGTAATTCGGTGATTAGATGTGTGTCTGTACCTCATTAGCAAATGTAAATAGAGGGAGCAACAATAAATGATAAATATCTGAAGCACAAGTAAACAGTTCCCACCAACATGGATATATTCTTTAAACATAAAATCTGATGGACAAAAGCTTCTTATAATTAGTTCAAAATGATATATATACATTAAATATGGTAAATTTGATATTCATTTCTAATCTTTTGCATATCCTACAGCATGACTAATTAAGTAAATTCTATAAGTATAAGCTTCCTTACAACCAATATCATGAGTAAGGGTTGATGCTTTTAAAAGGCCATTGACTCTCATGGAATCTGCCCACCACCACATAAAAGCTCCTGAAATGCTAGACTGTTCACATGAAAGCCCTATGCTTAGTAAACCTAAGACCTATACTGAGTGGTTTACTTGAAACTGTCATCAAAATATCTAAAAGTTATGGTGTAATATGATTTCAGACACTGATCTCAAAGATATGATTTTCAGACACAAAATCTGTATGCATGTTGTTACAAATGCAGCAGGGAATGCAGACTTCTATGAGGGGTCACCTTAGGTCAGAAGACTAACGTATTAAAAATAAACAAACAATTAGTTAAGCAATTTTTTGATTATGATGGGGATCATTCAAGTCATCATAATATAACATCAGTGAAAATGAATCAAAACTAGAATACGATACATATCCAGAATAGAATAAGACTCTGCAGTTAAAATGAGTTCATCACTTTGCTTCCACATACATTATGTGCACTCATTTTTGTACATTACCTTGCAGTTCATGCACAGTAGAGAACCATAGCTTGACAGTAATATGGCTGATTGGTCCAATATACCATTCCGCAGGCCCCGAAATTCATTTTCAATCAGCCTACAAACGTAGATATAGAATCTCAAAAGGTTATTTTGATTAGAAAATTAAGAAGCAAAAATGTGGAATATTGTTATTGGTAAATATTCCAAGTCACGTAAAGGTGAGATCATAATAACACAAAACAAATAACTAAAGTAGAACATTATGAACAAAATATAGAGAAAAGATAGAATCAAAGAAAATTTGTAAACAATATAAAATAGAATAAAGGAAGATTTGCACAAAGCTGTCATTATTGTTTATGCGGTAGAGTGCCCATCAGTCAAGTAAAAGCAAAACCAGTGAATCTTATCAAATAAAACCTATATGATGGCAACAAATCCTAAAACTTGTGCTCTTGGAAATAAAGTGATCAACCAACAAATCCAAAGTAGGTGATCAAAATTCCAAATTCTTGTAGTTTCAACCTCATATTAAAAGTCGTATTTCACTTGGTGGAGAAAGAGGTCTATGCCTGCACCAGAGCTAGAATTTTCAACTTTTTTTTATTTTTGACACGAAACTAATATTATATTTATTCACGTACTGAACCCTCAAATGTTAAAGGAACCTACCGATCATACTCAATATTTTCTTCAGGGGACACAATCAAGTTGTTTGCATTTTCCAAAGCCATTAGGTAAGCTACGCCAACCTGTCAAAATTTTGATTGTTCCTATTAATGGGTTGATGTTGGTGGAAAGAACTTTCCACATAATAAATACAAAGCTCCACAAGCTGTCTACAACATAACAGTATTTAATCTACTTAACTTTACAAATCTAAAACTAAACATAGGCAGCGCTGACTGCTAAGTAATTTTTAGTCTAGAGTTGCGCTTCATTCTGGGCTGCTAAGATTAAGTTTGATCATGTACTATCAAAGTTGCAGAATTCCTTTATCAACAAGTTTCACAATGATAACCTATGTCAACTATAGCTAATAGCTATTAACAGGGTGGTCATCCACCAGAATTGTATAGATTCGTATTTGAAAACTGATTTTGTTGGACAAGCCATCATGACTATTTTCCAGTTTGCTGAGTGAATTTTTGTCAGATAATTCTAGAAGCGTAAAATTGTATGTGAGTGCATCTGCATTTGTGTTCTTGTTTTTAATCTCCGAGCTACAATATTAAGAGTTAATGGTGTGACTTTGAAAATGACAGCAGGATCTCAGTTTCAATATAACTCAAGGGCATCATCCATTTCAGTATATTAATATTACAGACAAACCAATGCAGTAATGGACCAGATTCCTGCAGTGTGGTAGACCAACCGCCCTAATATTAGCAGTACAAATGAAGCGTAGAGAGCCTATCTAGCATTGCATTGGCTGGTGTACCATTATACTGAAGCATTTTCTAGCATTGTATGCAGTAATATTAGCTACTGTAGAGAGCCTATCTAGCAATCCATTGGCTGGTGTACCATTAACATACTGAAGCATTTTCTATCTTTCATGTTATAACCCACAGTACACATTTTCATATCTACCAATTTCCCATGCGAAATGCAAAAATAAACAAATCCCTGAAAAAAAAATTAAAATATTCTGATTTTTGTAGTTATACGATTTTTTATACAATCATAGTCCATTATCATCATTTAACAACAAAGGCAATCAACAAAAAAAACCAACTTACAGCTGCTGAAGAGCTGATGCCTGAACTGTCCATACCTTCAGTACCACATATGTATCCGATGATACCCTGAAACAAGTGAAACAAATCATCCTTGTTTTGTTTTCTGAAGAAAGAACAAATCATTCTTTAATAACTATGTAATGAAAGATGTGACTTGCATTTAAGAAAATTGTAGAACTAGCAAAGACTTCAAGAATCGTCTAGATAGATGGTTGATACCTAACAAGTTTAACAGAACCTTTATAGTAAATTAAGGTCATATGATGCAATCTAGGGAATCATATTTCTGTGTACCTAATTCCTATCTAAACCCAATGCTCAACACGGACAAAGAAAGACAGGTACTATCAAAAGTACTTTTGTAAAGTGTGCTGCTGGCTGAGATACAGTAATGTACTGATCATTGTATTCCATGACAAATAGGAGAGAAAAGCAAAATTTTAATTAACGACCCTTTGTTCATCCAAGTGAGCGATTCCAAGTGCTTCTGGGAAAGGCTAGAAATGTAAATCAAACAAAGAGGTGTGTGGTGAGAAATTCTACATAGAAATGCTAAAAGGTAGCTTGAGGGTAAAGTTAGCTGATCCCTAGTAGAATGACAATTAGATATTAGGTGAGCTGGCCTCCAAAAATCTGTCACTGCTCGATACAAATTCTATAATCACTTCTTCCAAATGAAAGCAAAACCCCACAACTTACGTAATCCGAGATATAATAGATAAGCATTCAGCCGCATCACATGATGTGTCCAAAAGAAATCTCATTTGCACCCAATGACCTACTTAATTTCTCCATTACTCAAAAAAATGGAAGCTATGGAATTTAGCTGTCTATAGTTTCTATAAGAAAACCAATTTACGGTGTCAAAATGCTTAGTAATGCCTGTGTATCCCAGTTACTTACTTTTGACTTTCTATCAGGTCTCCATCACTATTTGAAAACGATAATAATAAAAAGCGGTCATCGTTCAACTAAAAAGTGCAGCATGTTCAATAAATGACAATTGTTTACTTCTTAAGAATGTGTGAGAAGTAATGATGTTCTATGAAGGCATATCCCCTACCTGGACAAGACAGATCTTCCTACTCTTTAATGCATATACAGCTCCTCTTGCATAACTTCCCCAATCACTTTCTTCATCCCTTTTGGTAGTATCCTTTCCATAGTTCATAGTGCACGAAACTTCATCAATTCTATAGGACGAACAAAGAAATAATAAAGTTCACCAGAGATCCCACAGTTTAATGCAACAAAATGCAACAAGCAATAAAGACTTCATAAATTCATACAGACAGTATGACTAGCAAAGAAATATAAGCCGGTTCACTATTTTCCCTATTTATATGTTACAGAAGTGGATTCCTGGAAATTTAAGAAAAAAAGTATGTAGAATGCAAAGATAAAAATTACTAAGACAAAAGTAATTAATTCTTGGTTGCCTTGTGCTCTAAGGAACCAAACCCCCTCATAAACTCATTGACTTATTTTAGCCCAGCACGAATTGTGTGTTTACAATCCCATCTAAACAGATCTTCAGACTTCTTCAACTCAAAGAAGCTGCACAGTGAAAATAATCGGTACTTTCCTGATATGTTTATTTGTTGAAGAATGCCTGCCACATTACAGTGACAAGCTCCTTCCTTCAGTAAGGCATTATTTTGTTCAACTGAAACCCTAATCTCCCACAACCTTAGCAAATAGCCCTTCAGAACTGAACTAAAGTTCTAACATTATGCTGCCCATATTCACTTCAACTTACTTTTTATCTAAACTGGCACCTGATGCCTAAACTATTCAACCTTGTCCTTAAACCGTAATATAGGTTATGTAGCCTACTACTGCAAGATCTATAAACTATAGTGAATGTTTCTTAATTTGATTTGAGATTTTAAGAAAGTATGTAGGAAGGCTTATTTTGAAAACATGGGAGCTTGATATCTTTTTGTGCTGTTGAAATTATTGTATACTGGCTTGGCTTTTCCATGTCATCCATAAAGGCTTAGATACTCTTCTTTTTTATATTGAGTAAAATCTGAAAGCACTTAAATTGGAATATTCGACTATTTTCTCTATTGTCTTCAGAAAACAAAAATTTGAACTTTCAAAGTGCAAAAGCGGAATGGGTACTAAACTGCTTACCCTAACACATGGTCACCTATTGGTATTAAAGTACTCGGCCTTATCACAAACCAACAGTCTGCTCGGGAGTTCAAACTGGTCTATACTTGAATACCACAGGCTCCAATTCAATGATCTTGCCAAGCATTTGGCAAGGCCTTGCTGCTAACAATAACAACTAGGCCACAACCAATTCGCTAGATCAAGCCTTGAGATGCAGTAAGCCAACCTATGTCCTAGAAACAACCGATTCTCTATAGCATCGCCAATGAGATAAAATCTTTAGTCTCCATGTAGTGATATAAAAACTTCTACAATTATAAGGTGCAAAAAAGGTTTATATTTATTCATGAATGTGGTGCTTAGCAGGTGACATCAGCATGATAACCATCGAGCAAGATCTATACACTTCAAGTAGGTTTAATACAATGACCATTTGACTCAATACTTGGTGCTATTAGCTGCCAGAAAGAAATCCATAGGCAGATTACTAGATGATGGATATTTTAACAACCTACAAAGGCTACAAAGTAGTGTACTTTCATTTTACACAAAACAGTAGGAGAAGATGTGTTGCCATTTCAGTATAGACTTAATGTTAAATCCTACTGGCAGTACTTATAATATCTAACTAGAATGACAGTAATAGAAACGTAGCAAGCATAGATGTGACAAAAAAAAGCAAACAATGGATACAGATAAGAAATACCATGAGAAAAGACCCCACACCTGAACCTGACTCCTCCTTTAAACTGTCCCGAGCGTAGAATAACCTACAGAAAGCATTCAAAAAGTCAGCGGGGAGATGACAAGAAAAGTAATGTTCAGAAACGCTTGTGAAGAAGCTAACTTTTAGATGTAACTTTCACTAGGTTTAAAAGTGTCGCGTTTATGTTACTTCCAAATTTCCAAACCATTCAAGAAATATCCAAAGGACATTCTTCATGACAACAGTGTACCAAAGAAATCAAAGAGTGGTATCTTTTGATGGTTTTTCTTGATTTCTATGTGATGCTGGGATACTCCATGTGTCACTCAACCACCACATGCTAATACACAGATAGGAGGCAGGGAGGTTGACATTAGATCAAAGTATCTAACATTCATTAAAACGGCTTACAGAGACTCAATCAATCTGTATTTGGGATTCCTCAAGCTATCGTGGAGGGATGGGGGTATTATTTGGCCTTTGAAAGGACGCTGTATTAGAACTCAAAAATAAGGTCAATCTAGGGCAAGACTACAGAGCAAGAATGAGTCACATGTGCTGGAAATCAAGTTAAAAGCAAAATGAGGTGAAAAGCTAGAGCAACAGACATTTAATGCCTGCTAATTTAATTTCAAAAAATATTCAACAGGATTCACTCAGTAGTTCAAGGTATTAACTGAAAGACTGATGACAATCATCAGCTGTCAGAAGAAAAGGAAAAAATTTAACAACTTATTAATTGGCTCCATACATCAATAACTATAAACAGATTGCACTCTAGTCATTGTTGAGGACCTTCACGATGATAATACCCAACCAAGATTCCATGGATACATCAGGCAAAATCCTCAATTACTTGTAGAAAAGAAAGTACAAGCAGAACCATTAAGGTAAAACAAGCCCAGGTAAATACAACTCTTGCATATAAATGGAATTTATGGGTACATACTCACATACACCCAAATCCCAAGTTCATGTAAGGTTTGAGACTGCACACTGAATCAAAATTCATTTCCAGAAATTTTAACTTCTTAAATGTTAATTTATAGCCACTCGGTTAAAATTAAGACACTGAAATGTCTTATTGTTTGTTGCTTAAACTTAATTTATATAAAGAACATGACTTTAGTCCAACTGTTTGTTGCTAAACTATATTCCATGCTAATACTATGTGAAATGAAATATAGCTAATATATTTTTGAACATCCTCGTGATTTCTGACCACATCAGGTTAATATAGTTCACGAATATGTTTTAAGTTTACCTGGTTGTCACCAGAAGGAACAAAACCTAGAAGTATTCCCCTGTTAATCGTCATGGCAGACACTGTGCCACCCTGTAACCATGAAAGACAAGTGAGCATACATTTCATCATACAAGCATATCAATCCAAAGGCTTCGACAAATGCTAGCGAAACTGAAAATCAATAAAAACATAGAGGAACTGAAACATAAACAAGATCAATTAAGATGGGGAATGTGACTTGATGATCAATATGAGCTCCGAGTGGACAAATTCGATAAGGAGAAGCCACGACCCGAACTTCTTCCCTATCTCTCCCAGACATGTCTGAAACTATCTCTTTTATTTCATTTAACTACAAACACAACATTCGCATCATCAGAAACAAAAGGAGCTTAAACACTTGAACCCACATTGAAACACAAATTCAGAAACAACCCAATTGCTGTTGTTTGGTTTTTGAAACCAATGTGGGCATTCAAATTCTAGTAAGCAATGATTAATATCAACCCTACGTGGATCAACAATGCAAGTCGAAACATAAGAGAGGGAGCGTAACCTGAGCTTCAGAAGGCCAAGAAGATCCACCCATGACCGGAAAAGAAGTTAGAATCGGGAACCTACTCGGCTTGGGATGGAAATGCAGAGAGGCTTTTTATTTGTGTTTGGAGATTGGTGGATCTGGGTTGATGGTGTATAATATAACTATACAAGGAAGATGATCCATTTACGTTGACCAATCAGTGTAGCGGCACTAATGGAGAAAAGTTATCACTTCCCCAGAAAATGACACGTCACTGACAAAATTGTCACCAGACGCATCATTGGTCTTGGATAATGTGATCACTTTTTTCTGTTGAGTGAGTTGAATGTAATAGTTGTTTTGTTTTTAGATCGGTTTTATGTATGTTTAGACGTAGAATATGAGGGTCCGTCGGAAAGAGTCACTATCTGGCATACCCTTATGATACACATCCGAGCACACTCCTCAGTATACATTTGACCCTATGAAACTTCTTACTGGCATAATCATATGTTATCCATATCCTTAGCTTGTAATTAAGTTTTATTTTTAGTCAACATAAATTTTATTCCTAAAACAATGGCGATAAGTTACGTCATATGCCGAGCTCTTACAAGATTTGTTGAGTAGAGACAGACAAGCACCATGACCAGTACATTCACTGTTTACAAATTAGCTCATAAAGAGCCTACATCAATAGACTAAAACACTCGCTACCTAATTTCCTGATAATGGATTACCTCTTGTCTAGAGACCTCAATTGGTGTACAGTCAAATAATCCAGAAATCATATAACTAAAATCTCAACACTTTTGCTTAGGCGAAAAACCAAAGCCTAAATCTTACCCTTGCCCTTAGAGTTAGGGCTAGTCCTCAGCTGCACTGCTTCAGCGACAAGGAAGGTAGGACGCATAGTGTCCTTCTTCTTCTTCTTCTTCTTCTTTCCAACATTATCAGGCTTCTCCTTGTTATTGCTACAGAAGGTTTGCCAAGCTTCTTCTTTAGAGATATGAGTCTCCTCTCCATCATCTATTTCCACCAAACCCAAAGATTCAGGATGCAAAACTATAAGCTTAACTCCCAAAGTTGTCTTGAACTTCTATGGGGAAGGAGACAGACCTCTTCTTTCACGCTTCTTTGAGACCTTCTTAGTGGGTGGAGATGCCACCTGAGGATTCTATTGTACCCCTAGTTCCTCCACCGGACCCAACTGCTCCACCACTGGACCCAACTGCTCCACCACTGGAATCACTAGCTCATGTT
The DNA here is from genome assembly GCA_963682095.1 of Potentilla sterilis. Taxonomy (NCBI): domain Eukaryota; kingdom Viridiplantae; phylum Streptophyta; class Magnoliopsida; order Rosales; family Rosaceae; genus Potentilla; species Potentilla sterilis. The sequence continues at coordinate 11,015,409 of OY821761.1, forward strand.
CAAGGTCACTCAACACCAGCTCCGATGAAGAGGAACCTTTGAGAGGACCCGTCCCGAAAATTCCCTCGGAAAATTCGAAACAGGTCCTAAATTAACCCAAATACCAAAAATAAAATTTCTTTGCTCCCAAACCGCCAACACCCACCCACTGGGAACAAAATTGGACCGAATCGTCGCAGTTCCGGAATCGGGTCGATTCCGGTCATCGGTCAACGCGGTCAACGCCGGTTAACGTTGACTGGTCAACGGTCAGCGTTGACTGGTCAACGGTCAACGTTGACTTTACTATTCACTTTACTTTTTACCTTTTTACTATTACTGATTTATCTTTTTACCTTTTTCTAATTACTTTTACTGAATTACCGTTTACTATTTACTTTTACCGGTTTCACTATTCATCTTCTTCCCCAGATCGCCGGCAGCCGCAGCGCCGCCGCCGGCCGCCGGCCGCCGCCGTCAGCTCCGCCACCGGAGGGGAAAACACCTCCGATTCAACCCAAATTCATCCAAAATGACCACCATCACCTCGGGGACTCATCCCCGACGCCAAAACCAACCCCAGCCGCCGCAAACGGCGGCCGGTACGGCGGCCCCGAGACCCCAAACATCCCCCTCCTCCAAAAATCAACCAAATCACCATCAAACCACTCCTAATCAACTCAAATCTAAGTTCTAAACATGAATTTACTCTCCAATTACATCAAAAACAACCAAAATCATCAAAATCATAAAATCCCAAATCGGGTTCCATAAACCCTAGAAATTCAAAATTGAATTTCTACTTACCTTGGCCGAATTGGTTCAAACCCTCTTGAGGAGAGGTAGTACTAGTCGAGACGCTCCTTTCCCCCCCCAAATTCAGTCCGATCGGTGGCCGGAAGTGAAAGTTCCGGCCTCACCACCTCTCTCGGTTCTTGGGCCGAATCGGGCAAACGGCGGCGCTACGCGCCACGCCGTCACCGCCACGAGGGAGAGACGAGGGAGGCGAACCGGTCGGCACCGGTGGCGCGCCGATCGGTGGCCGGACGGCTGAGATAGAAATCGGAGAGGAGGGCTCGGGTCCGGCTATCGGGGGGAGAAGAGAGAGTGAGGAGAGAGGGAGAAAAGAAGAAAATAAGAAAATAACCCCTCATGGAATATTCCCTTAGAATATTCCAAATCTGGAATTTTCCACTCATTTCCGAAAATTTCCGAAATCCTCTCACGATTTTTACGTCACAACTTTTTCCTACGACGTCCGTTTCACGCGTGCCGCGTGTCAACGAACTCGTATCGCCGTGCTTTACAACTTTCGTGAAGACAACTTTTCAAAAATAACAACGAATCGCCAAGTCAACTTGTTAAAAGATAATTTAAGGTTCGGGTCGTGTCAATTCTTCCCCCCTTATAAAAATTTCGTCCTCGAAATTTCGGACAGAGTTTCCTCTATACTTAGGAAACCCAACACCTGCAAATATTCCAAATACACTTCTATAACCACAATAGAATTTCCAACCTATACCGCGAGCCACCACTGCTCGTCCGGATTTCTTTACCAACACATCTCAATGAAATACTCGATATAAACAAATTCCGGAACTCATCGATTGGGTTCAAATTAAAATAACCCTACTTGTCTCGCGAGTAAACTATCCGAAAGATTTTAGAATTGCACTTTTAATTTCAGAAATATCAATAAACAATTAACCTTACCAAATGCATGGAAATTTCCTGATCAAATATCAATATACGCATAATCTCATGGATAACAATTCAATCCAATTTAAATGATAAACCAATTTAAAATCGGAATGAAACAATCATTAATTCAAACAACTTTATAACTTTTCGATAATTGAACACGTTAACAACATAATCATCCCAAATAATTAAATCCCCATAAAACCAAATATTTATGCATGCATACTTATATATAAAACGTAGGCACATTTTATGAAAATCTCTTTTAAAACACATCAGCCTCGCTGAAAATTCAAATAAACAAATATTTCTTTGTTTGGACTTTATACTCAAAATCATATATGTTGGAAATCAAATATATACTCAAAATCATATTTCTTTGAAATCAAATCATAAAATCTCTTGACCATTCTCATTGGTCATAGAAAAATCTCAAACTCGCTGGTTCGGGAATCCATTAAAACACGACAGCCTCATAGAGGAAATATTCCCGAAACTAGATAATAATATAAAAATATACCAGTCTTAATTCACTGCTTCGGGAATCTATCTAAAGCCGAAAATCTCATAACTGAAATATTCCCGAAGCCACATCATATAATCGTACAAAATCTCAATCAAATCATATCATAATATAAAAGCTCAATCAACTGATGCGGGAATTTAATAAAACTGAAAGCCTCACTGAGGAAATATTCCCGCCATCACAGTGAAAACATCCTCATGACCAAACCCCGTTGGCCATGCAACAGGGAAATGTCTACCCACCACTGGAGCTGATCAGACTCCGGTCCGAGAACCCTAATGGCTCCCCCCGTGTCTAAGTCTACTACCTAGACACGTAATCCGCCTCAATATACACAACCCTACGTCGACCACCGAGCGTGAATCTGACCTATATGGTCAAGTCGTCACCTCGCGTGGGATGAGGCCCGCTAGCTAGCATCCATATCAATATCATAATCACGTGGACCATTGTGGTGAAAACAAATCTCGAAATACATTTCCCTGTTAAATCGACACGCCGAAAATCAACAATACCCGGCAATTATCATGCCGTCGAATCACAAATACCCGGCAGTCTCTATGCCGTCAAATCACAAGTACCGGCAATCTCTATGCCGTCAAACCACAGATACCGGCAATCACCATGCCGTCAAATCACAGAAATACGTAAATCTATAAAATCATATCGAAAAAAGTAATCACCATCGGCATGTCGAGAAATTCCAGATAAATTAACTCCACAAAATCCCCGGAATCTCACTCCGGTCTACCGAGTAAATACTCAAATATTTTGAAATTATGAAATCTCATGGGGAAACTCATTTTCCAGAAAAATATCAAAATCCAAATAAAACAGTACTGCTGTCAAAATCAAATCGAAACTAGATGTCAAAATCAAATCAAATCAAATTAAATCAAAAATCCAGAGAAATTCAAATATCTCATAAAATTCAAAAATTCCTCATATAGCTTTTCGTTTCAACAAAATACTTTCTCATTTAATCACTAAATTCCTTATGCCTTTCAAATCATGCAATTAAACAATTCAATTTCATTAAAATAATTATGCATGCATTCACTTTAAAATGAAACAGATCTAATCATTCCTATCAGACAGACATAATTGCTAATATATAGACCACTAAGGATTTATTAATATTTCTTTAATCCTAGAGAAACATATCCCCGATCAAACACAATATACTAATTATAGATAGAGCATGCATATAACAGAAATTTAAAATAACGCAATTTCAGTTGGTTTCAATAAGATTGCCTTAAAACAATTTCTGAGAGAAAATTCCAACAACTACTAACGTATTCGAAATTCAAGAAGACCCGTCAGAGTCATGGTCCGAGAGTTGAACCGGCTCTGATACCATTTGAGAGGACCCGTCCCGAAAATTCCCTCGGAAAATTCGAAACAGGTCCTAAATTAACCCAAATACCAAAAATAAAATTTCTTTGCTCCCAAACCGCCAACACCCACCCACTGGGAACAAAATTGGACCGAATCGTCGCAGTTCCGGAATCGGGTCGATTCCGGTCATCGGTCAACGCGGTCAACGCCGGTTAACGTTGACTGGTCAACGGTCAGCGTTGACTGGTCAACGGTCAACGTTGACTTTACTATTCACTTTACTTTTTACCTTTTTACTATTACTGATTTATCTTTTTACCTTTTTCTAATTACTTTTACTGAATTACCGTTTACTATTTACTTTTACCGGTTTCACTATTCATCTTCTTCCCCAGATCGCCGGCAGCCGCAGCGCCGCCGCCGGCCGCCGGCCGCCGCCGTCAGCTCCGCCACCGGAGGGGAAAACACCTCCGATTCAACCCAAATTCATCCAAAATGACCACCATCACCTCGGGGACTCATCCCCGACGCCAAAACCAACCCCAGCCGCCGCAAACGGCGGCCGGTACGGCGGCCCCGAGACCCCAAACATCCCCCTCCTCCAAAAATCAACCAAATCACCATCAAACCACTCCTAATCAACTCAAATCTAAGTTCTAAACATGAATTTACTCTCCAATTACATCAAAAACAACCAAAATCATCAAAATCATAAAATCCCAAATCGGGTTCCATAAACCCTAGAAATTCAAAATTGAATTTCTACTTACCTTGGCCGAATTGGTTCAAACCCTCTTGAGGAGAGGTAGTACTAGTCGAGACGCTCCTTTCCCCCCCCAAATTCAGTCCGATCGGTGGCCGGAAGTGAAAGTTCCGGCCTCACCACCTCTCTCGGTTCTTGGGCCGAATCGGGCAAACGGCGGCGCTACGCGCCACGCCGTCACCGCCACGAGGGAGAGACGAGGGAGGCGAACCGGTCGGCACCGGTGGCGCGCCGATCGGTGGCCGGACGGCTGAGATAGAAATCGGAGAGGAGGGCTCGGGTCCGGCTATCGGGGGGAGAAGAGAGAGTGAGGAGAGAGGGAGAAAAGAAGAAAATAAGAAAATAACCCCTCATGGAATATTCCCTTAGAATATTCCAAATCTGGAATTTTCCACTCATTTCCGAAAATTTCCGAAATCCTCTCACGATTTTTACGTCACAACTTTTTCCTACGACGTCCGTTTCACGCGTGCCGCGTGTCAACGAACTCGTATCGCCGTGCTTTACAACTTTCGTGAAGACAACTTTTCAAAAATAACAACGAATCGCCAAGTCAACTTGTTGGTCAACGGTCAACGTTGACTTTACTATTCACTTTACTTTTTACCTTTTTACTATTACTGATTTATCTTTTTACCTTTTTCTAATTACTTTTACTGAATTACCGTTTACTATTTACTTTTACCGGTTTCACTATTCATCTTCTTCCCCAGATCGCCGGCAGCCGCAGCGCCGCCGCCGGCCGCCGGCCGCCGCCGTCAGCTCCGCCACCGGAGGGGAAAACACCTCCGATTCAACCCAAATTCATCCAAAATGACCACCATCACCTCGGGGACTCATCCCCGACGCCAAAACCAACCCCAGCCGCCGCAAACGGCGGCCGGTACGGCGGCCCCGAGACCCCAAACATCCCCCTCCTCCAAAAATCAACCAAATCACCATCAAACCACTCCTAATCAACTCAAATCTAAGTTCTAAACATGAATTTACTCTCCAATTACATCAAAAACAACCAAAATCATCAAAATCATAAAATCCCAAATCGGGTTCCATAAACCCTAGAAATTCAAAATTGAATTTCTACTTACCTTGGCCGAATTGGTTCAAACCCTCTTGAGGAGAGGTAGTACTAGTCGAGACGCTCCTTTCCCCCCCCAAATTCAGTCCGATCGGTGGCCGGAAGTGAAAGTTCCGGCCTCACCACCTCTCTCGGTTCTTGGGCCGAATCGGGCAAACGGCGGCGCTACGCGCCACGCCGTCACCGCCACGAGGGAGAGACGAGGGAGGCGAACCGATCGGCACCGGTGGCGCGCCGATCGGTGGCCGGACGGCTGAGATAGAAATCGGAGAGGAGGGCTCGGGTCCGGCTATCGGGGGGAGAAGAGAGAGTGAGGAGAGAGGGAGAAAAGAAGAAAATAAGAAAATAACCCCTCATGGAATATTCCCTTAGAATATTCCAAATCTGGAATTTTCCACTCATTTCCGAAAATTTCCGAAATCCTCTCACGATTTTTACGTCACAACTTTTTCCTACGACGTCCGTTTCACGCGTGCCGCGTGTCAACGAACTCGTATCGCCGTGCTTTACAACTTTCGTGAAGACAACTTTTCAAAAATAACAACGAATCGCCAAGTCAACTTGTTAAAAGATAATTTAAGGTTCGGGTCGTGTCAACCTTGACGTCTCACCACCACAGCGCTCTTACTCTTTGGTTTCGGGGATGCCGAAACTGAAGTTGGAGGAATAGGGGCTGTCACCGAAGCAGCAACACCCACTGTAGTCTCGGCCTTGAGAGCATAATTCTTAAGGGGTGCAACTTCCCCAAACTTCAGACTTCGTACCACTAAAAACACCGGAGTTTCATCACACTTTGCGCTGACATGTGTTACAAGACCACACTTAGCACATCTCCCTTGCAGATGAAAGAAATCAAATTTGAGGATTGGTTTGATTCCTTCATCCAAAAGAACCCTCCATTCAAACAGAATTGATTTCGAGAGGTCATGGTTGAAAATCATTCTTCTTGCGCTCTTCAATATCACAGTCTACATAACTTCCAAGCAAGTTTTCGATCAAATCAAATTTTCCGGCTCTTCATAGCGCAACGGGATCTCTGTAACAACCACCCAAATCATGATAGATCGACTTGATGGGGATGAAAGTTATTGGCGCTACACCAACATACGTTGCAAACCATACTAGTGCACGATCAAAGCACCAAGCTCCACCACGTAAAACCTTGTTGTGATCTCTTTTATTTTCAAAGGAGAACAAATAAAGGTCGGTTGTTCTTTCTTAAATCTGAAAAGAGCGGCTAACCACCCAAGTACGCTTAAAGTGAGCCTTATAAGCTCTAGTATCGACTAGACGACGAGTGAGAGGTTTTCCGAGAAGGAAACCCTGTGTTGATTAACGGACAGGGTCCTCGCCGATTCTACCAAGATTTAGTATGCGTTCACCTTTTGCTACAGTAAGGGAGGCAGCAAAAAATGCTGCGACTGAATCAATGGAAGATGACATAATAAAAGGGAGAAAAAACTATGAAGAAAGTTGGAGTTTTGGTTGAGAATTGGTGCTAGAGTTTGCAAACTAGGACGTAGAAGCTGAGGCTTCTCTTAGGATTTTTCTAGGTGGCTCTAAAATTCTCGAAGGCCTCAGCATGTAATTAGGGTGCTCATAGGTCTATTTGGGAAATCAAGATATATTGAGTTGCATTGTGAAAAACATCATTATCGAACGGTATAAGTTACTTGTAATAACGTTGCTCATATGTCAGCTAATACTGCATATGAATTAGATCATATACAAGTTTGGTTCTCCATTTCACCAATTTATGTTGTTTATATTATGCAATTTGATTGTAACTCTCCAACTTGAAGTTCTTAATAATATCAATAGTACTTTCGTTCAAAAAGATCTAATAACAATTACTTGATCAAATCAAGATCCTCGTTGATATAAAAAATTTATCCCACATACGCTTCATTCAAATAGTTTCCCATAAGTTATTGGTTCTTTTTTGTGGCTCTAATCATCTCTTCCAAGTTGTGTTGTCACTAAGAAGGGAGTCGACGCCTTCCTTGCTCGTTATCACTATATGATGATTGCGAAATTGAGATCTTGACGGTTTACAATTTCTTAGAACTCTCTTCAAGTGGAAGGTAGGGGAGATGAAATGGAATAGATAAATCCTCATATTCTTTCAAAAACGTATCAATATGAAATGACAATGGCCAACTATAGTTTGAAGTATCTCTAATGTGGTGATACTCTTTTCTCGGTTTAGAGATATTCCCAATGGCTTTATCCGAAGAAGGTTTCAATGAGGTCATCTTTATCCAATGAGTAAAATGAGTTTGTAGAACCTAACTTGACAACAAAACTGATACTATTCCTCATATCAAAATTCTTCAGTAACGAGGGAGGTAGTTAGTAAGGTCAAATTGGATAAAGAAATAGGGGAAGTGCTATGAGTTTTGAATATCAATTTTGTTTGGAGTAGCATGATTTAAGAGTTTGATGGTATTTGTGAGAAATTTCATATGGATGTGTAGATGGAAGTGTAGTTTGAGTTTCATGGGTACTTATTAGTTAATTTTACATATCAGTAATGCTATGGACTTTGCATCATTCTCAAGAGTTTCAATGAGTATTTATGATAGTTATATAATTGTTTGATATTGCTCAAATAACCGACATTTCATAGTTCACTACTATAAGGAAACCACTCAATCAATATCATGGTGATCTATAAATCCAAATCAATAGCCGGTAACTCATTTATCTCTACGCCATTATATGATTTTATGGTGATCATCTCTTGTTAGTATTCTATAACATCAAATTTAATCATTGCAGGGTGTAAAGTGGCTGAATTGTTTTTGTTTTTGCTTAATATCAACTCTTGTTATGAAATCCAAATGGGCAACATTTTACATGTTTAAAGCACCAATATTTAGATGTGTTAACAATATAATGACCGCTAGCTGTCAATAATAGTTAGAATTTAATGGTTGAAATTGATGTCAACGTGTTGAGTATCAAAACTCTGAGCATGTAAGAGTAAACTTTATCAAATGTTTTCTTAAAGAATTGAGCATTTGAAGGATTTGTAACCGATTCTCTATGGTATTCTTCTAGAACATGCATAATTTTTTTTCGGCATCTTTTTGGTTTTCTATACTCTAACGGATATGTAAAAACTTTGAGATTCGAACTAGAAACAGAAGATGAACTTTAGGGCTAGTTTAGGAGACATGTGAAGGTGGAGGTATCTTGCCGCTATTGAAACATTCTCTTTGTTTATCAACGATTAATTTTCTTTCATACTCTTTAGTCATGGAGATGATACAGATGTGTGTATCATAAGTGTATCAACCATTAATTTTCTTTCATACTCCTTATAAAAAAAATGTATATAATGGTGAAAAATGTATTTCATTTTCTTGTTTAGTACCCATTCAGACAATATATTTGTCTTTGAAATTCATTGTAATAACAAGTCTAGTGTTTGATTGACTAACTAGAAACGCATTCATCGATAAAAAAAAAAGATTAAATATTTGTTACACCCTGAACTATGCACTTAAAAACAGTTATATCCCTCTGCTTTCAAATTAAACTAGTAAATCCTTAATCTCTCATTTTTCAACAATTTAGTCCATTTCGTCACTTCACCCGTTATGTTTCTGTCGTGACTAACGATTTTGACACGTATACAGAGTTTAGACAAAAAAATGACCAATTTATCCTCGAACCCACCTGTTAATTTTTTTCTTTCTCTTTTCTTTCCCTCTCTCCCAACTCAGCCCGACCCTCTGCCGACAGTGGACCGCTTCCGTTGTGCTCCACCGCCCAGCCGAACTGGACCGCCGCACCAGTGCCATTCAACTCTTCAAGTATGTGGTGGTGGCACGACGTGATTCGCCACCGTTTAGGCGTACGAAGGCAGAGATAGTTTGACTGTGTCGAACCGGAGCTCCCTCCTCCGGCCACCGTTCGTTTAGATTTCGGTCGGGAATGGAAGTCCTCGGTCTGCATGTTAATTCCACGAAAGTAATTGAACCAATTTGAACTAGGTAAGGAGAATTTTGAATTCAAAATTCTAGGGTTTTCGAGTTTCGTCAGAGGGTGGCGGAGGTGATGTAATTGGTATAATTGGAGGTTGAATTCGTATTTAGGATGTTGTTTAGAGTCGATTAAGTGTAAATTAGAGCTTGATTGTTGGAAAATTGGTGAATTGCAGGTTTAGAAATTTCTGCCGCCGTGTCGGCTGTAGTGGTTTTGATTAAGGCGGCGGAGGTGACGGGATTGAGTTCCTAAGGTGGTGGAGGTCATATTGGGTTAATTTGGAGGTTATTGGTGGTGTTTTTGGAGTTGTGGTAACACTGCCGGCAGCGGCGATAACTCAGCTGCTGCCGGCGGCAGCGGAGGGTTGAGGAAGATGGTGAATAGTGAAAGGTAAATGGTAATTTGGTAAACAATGAAAAATAAATAGTAAAGATAAATGGAATATATGTTAATAGAAGGGTGAAATTGATCCAGGGGTATTTCAGACTTTTTTACTGACGTGGCAAACATCCAGCTGAGTTAGAATCGTGGAATTTGCCACGTCAGCAACATAATAAAATTTTTTGACGGTGGAGTAACGGAATAAACTAAATTGTTGAAAAATGAGAGATTAATGATCTACTAGTTTAATTTGAAAACAGAGGGATATAACTATTTTTAGGTGCATAATTCAGGGTGTAACAAGTATTTAATAAAAAAAAAAACAACAACCAAAGTAACCCTAATAATTAGTGGGTATTGTTCCGAACGATGCACTTCGAGTGTACATTTATCATAGTTAGCAAGATTAAATGAGCGTCCAAATGTCGAAGAAGTGATGTTATTAATTTTAACATATAATATATGATCCATCTCATCTGTTTTGCCACAATAATGAAAGATGTAACATGATGTTATATGAGTTTTTGTAACGAACCAACACAAGGATGTACCCACCTTGTCTGGTTTGCTTTACTCTCTCTCTCTCTCTCATACGTTTTTCGACTTTCTCACAAACGAGTTCTCACAAATACTAATACATACACTTTACACACACACAACATATATATGTCTAATTAAACTTCACCAATAATTCATCCCTTAGTATGCCAAATTAAACTTCACCAATAATTCATCTCTTAACCAATAATTCATCCCTTAGTTGTGAACTATTCTCCATCATCTCAATCAATATAGTATTTGCAATAGGCTTCTGATATGATTAAAGCTGGATTGATGTTCGAAGCCAAATTGTGATTAACGCTACAGTCGTAGATTGAAACTTAACTCAATTAACGTACACCGTTTTGAAAAATTCCACCGATACCTAGCGGATATGCAAAACAGAGTCGCATAAATCAGCCAGAAGTTTGATTCCGGCTAAATAGAGTAGCGCCCATTTCCACCGATGTCTCCTCAAACACTCAAAACCTTATTTCTTGATTCGATCTTGTCATGAGGATCTAGAAACTGGGTGATTAAAGCCAAAATATAACTTTTTTTATTTTTATTTTTTAAAAAAAGATATAAGAGTTTGACACTTATTCTTATCGTGATTCGAATCCAGAGTACAACTTGATTTAAGAAGATACCTTAAAAGAAAAATGAAGTTCATGAAAGAGTAAATCAGGCTGTAGAAGAAAGATACCTGTCGATTAATTAGTCTGACTCACATCTTTGTGGTAATGAGTGTAAATCACAATAACAACATATGCAAGGGTGAGGTGAATATTACGAAAAATAAAAAAAACATGTTCCAGGTTTCCATTTTAAAAGGACGGTGAGTTTTGGCCGGTGTCCGAGTCATGAAATAAAAATGATTTAAAACGGTTAAACAACAAGTCCGCGGGACCCACCTGATATGGCGATTCGCGAAGAAAATGAAGCTGGACTGAGATTTATTTAACTAATCAATTCCAAAAACATGGCTCCAAAATCTCTCTCTAACCATTTCCATCAGTTCGACCACACTTCTCAGATGACGAGATAGCTCCTCTCTGTCTCTCTCTCTCATATTCATGAACCAATGGAGCAGCTAACGACTTGGTCCAGTCCTCCCAGGCTCCACCACCACACTCACCACCTTCGCCACCGGTTCGCTTCCAATGCACGCCTCCCCAACCGTCTCGATCGCCCGATGCTAGGGTTTCGGGCACACGCTGCTCCGGTGCCGGCGGTGAAAGCGAGCGACGGAGGAGGAGGAGGAGCGGTGGACACCGCCGTGGCCGAGCGGAGGCCGAAACTGCGTCGTTTTGAGGTGTCCGAAGGTCGTCCGAGTCCGTTTGGTGCCACGCCCCGCGACGGCGGCGTAAACTTTGCCGTCTACGCCGGCAATGCGGTCTCCGCCACTCTCTGTTTGATCACTCCCGCCGATTTAGAGCAGGTCTGATTTTTCGCTCCTCAGTTTTGCTGTGGAACTAATGCTACTGCTAACACTAAGAATTGAAGTTTTTTTTTTTTTTTTTTTGAATTGTCAAATTAGCTTGGTAATCTTGACTCTTGAACAAAAGTTTGGTTGGATACAATAGAAATTGGAACTTGCATTTGTCTTTTGATTCTCGAGTTTTATGTGATTGATCAGTCAGTGCTATTTATTTGATGCAGGATAAAGTTACTGAGCAGATCCCTCTTGATCCTAAGAACAATAAGACTGGAAATGTGTGGCATATTTTTGTTACTGGAGATGTGAAAGATATCCTATATGGATACAAATTCGATGGCAAGTTTTCTCCGGAAGAGGGACATTACTATGATTCGACGAAGATTGTATTGGATCCTTATGCAAAGGTGATTGATCTCAATGACTGAATCTTTTTATGAATTAGGCATATGATTCATGCATTTGACTTATTAACTTGTGTGGAAGCACTCATATGTTTTGTTTTTTTTCTAAATTTTGTCTAGGCAGTTATACGCAGAGGTGAATTTGGGAGTCTAGGTCCCAATGGTAATTGCTGGCCTCAAATGGCCTGCACGGTACCTTCTTTTGATGATAAGGTATGTTCATACATTTGTTTACCAAATGTATCTGTTAGTAAATTAATATAGTTTCAAAAGTATATTGTAACAGACACATTACCAGCATTAACACCATTGACATCACTGATTCTAAATAATAACTCTAATTGTGATAGTTCTCTACTTTATAGACATGTTCCTTATTATGCATAAATTTCTTTACTTTTTTATGCAGTAACATTTTCTAGCTCAGTCCATTTTAACTTCTGTAGTAGATGGTTACAAAAATGACTCCAAGAAGCATCTCTCTGACTCTGTACATTCTCCTTTTCTTTTCTTTTCTCCTCCTCTTCTTCCTAAAGTCTTATTTATTATCACGATTGTTATTCTAGGATTTAGGCTGTAACAGTGCACTTTCTAAAATCTAGAATGTGAATAAAATCTCATGCTGGAATGGCTAGTCATTGCTTAGAATCATTCAGAGATTTGACTATTATGGGGCATGTTAACATAGACTTTCAATGCCTGGTAAAGCTCTGTTCAAGTTGCATTACATTACCAAGCACTGATATGTACAAGTTTAACTTCTGGGGTTTGCACATTAGGTGGTGCTAGTTTATGTGAGGTTTATTCATTCTTCGCTTCTTTAACTTCCAAGGATAATTCTAATAATCTGGAACAATGTTGGTTTTGTTTCTTTTCTCTGGGTACGGGGTGGGATGAGACTACAGTTTGTTTCTTATCTAGCTGACTCTGAGATTTTCTCTCCTTGTCTAAGTCATTTATGTATTTGTTCAGTTAAAACATGTAAGTTATCATTCCCAGGAAGTATATTGACAGTAACCATAAAACTGGCCTGTGATTGTTTAAAATGACAAACTCGATTTAAACCGATAACTTGAATTTTCATCCCACTGTAATATCTACAAGAAACTCTACCCAAGAGCTTAGTTCTTAAACAATAGAGAATTTTGGCAATTAATCTTATTTTCTGTGTTTGTAATACTAATATTTTTCGAACACCCTTGCATTACATTTCAGTTCAACTGGGAAGGAGATTTACCTCTGAATTATCCACAAAAAGATCTTATCATATATGAAATGCATGTGCGAGGTTTTACAAGGCATGAATCGAGCATGACTGAATTGCCTGGTACATACCTTGGTTTGGTGGAGAAGCTTGATCACTTAAAGGTACTCTTCCAATATCTTCTAGAGAAAAATAACCTCCTTGGGATGGTAGAATTTTCAGATTGTATTTGTACAACTATTCTGCATGTGTAAGCAGTGCATTGGAAGACAATTGGACATATGAATGACAAATGTTCTGCGTTTAATGAATATAAGTTTGTTCTTCTGGAGCATGCACCAACCAAACAAATATTGGTTCATTAATTTTTTTTTTCACAGAACATAAATCTTCTCTATTATAAAGACTTGCTAATGTTTACACAACCGGAAGCCCTTTAAAAAATTTCGTAGTATCCCAAAGTGAGAGAAACCACCATTTCGTGTATACACGGTTAAGAGGAATACGAGACTTAGAGATACAACGGTTGTATTAAGAGTCAAAATCTCGAACAGTTTACGTGATGTTAACAAAATAACATGGTCATGCATGTCGGTTTCTAGATGTTCTTACTAGGTTGTGTTCATCTTGCAGGAACTTGGGATCAACTGTATTGAGCTAATGCCATGTCATGAGTTCAATGAACTAGAGTACTTTGGCTACAATTCGGTCTTGGGTGACTACAAGTACTATACTTTTCCCTTCTAACTGCATAGTTTTCTTTCCCCTTTCTTTTTATGAGTAATAGAGAACCTTATTAAAAATTAAAACAAAGCCAACAGTTCAGATCCCATAGAAGTTAACTTCCTTGAGTGGAATAATATCATTTGTGCTTTTAAGAGAAATTGTACAAGCACTCTGTTGCAAAGCAGTCCAAATTGCAGACCAACTTTTAATGTTTTAATATCGTATGAACTGCAACACAACATTACAACATCTTATATAAACTTGTTTTTTCTTATTACCAGGGTCAATTATTGGGGATATTCGACTGTCAATTTCTTTTCACCAATGATAAGATATTCATCTGCCGGCACACGTAATTGTGGCCGTGATGCAATAAATGAAGTTAAGTTTCTTGTTAAAGAAGCACATAGACGTGGAATTGAGGTGACAGCTAATACTACTATGATTCCAAGTTTCTTTAGTGATATATTCTGTCTTCAAGATTTTCAAAATCAGTTCTATAAAACCAGGTGATCATGGATGTTGTTTTCAATCACACAGCTGAAGGGAATGAAAATGGTCCCATTTTATCTTTTAGAGGTGCTGACAACAGTGTCTATTACATGCTCGCACCTAAGGTTCAGCTCTAAACTATATTTCACTATTTGACTTGTTTTGAAGAAAAGGCGAGAAGATTGCAGTTTAAGTTGTTAAATTGATAAAGATCCTATTTAACTTTTCCGTTGATCTTCTCTCATTCGAATGATCTTCTCTCATTCGAATGTTTTTGTACATACATGCAAACTAAATCTATTATCCTTTTTTTCTTTACAGGGGGAGTTTTATAATTATTCAGGGTGTGGTAACACATTCAATTGCAACCATCCTGTTGTACGACAATTCATAGTAGATTGTTTAAGGTAGCCATGACCTAACTTCCAGTCAAAATTTCTGTCTGAGAATCTCATTTCTAGTATACATGCTTAAGTGAGTTTGATATAGGCAGAGATTTCTATGTATAGTTCCACTTGATAACTGTGGCAAAACCAATACCTTTTTGGTGGTCAAGCTTCATCAAGGATGTTGCTTGTATTAAGGTTATGCAGGCATAAACAAGTTACACTATTGGCATAAATAAATTGTGACCTTGGACATCTATATATATCCATGAATAATGACAAGTATAGAAAAGAAGTATACAAAGACTTGGTAGTATAAAAGTATTCATTATGTGCAAACAATTCTTGTCTTTGAACTTAAAACTTCAGTGGTGGTTGCCATCAGATAACAAGGATATTTTATCAGTATTTGTTGTTTGATGTTTATTAATTATCTATTTTTAACTAATTCAGCTATTTATTTGTTGGCAATGACTCAATATTCCAAAGGTTAAAAGGTCATTAATTTTCTTTTCTGCACAACAGATATTGGGTAACCGAGATGCACGTGGATGGGTTCCGCTTTGATCTTGCTTCTATTATGACCAGGGGTACCAGGTTATCTGCTAGATGCAAAGTTCATCATTAGTTTAAAACTGGAGATTGGTGTTTATTTCTGTCCTTTTATCGTCATTTCCTTTGTCCTCAGTCTCTGGGATTCAACTAGTGTATATGGGAGTCTGATAGAAGGTGACTCGTTGACAACTGGAACCCCTCTCCCTAGCCCTCCATTGATCGACATGATTAGTAATGACCCAATACTTCATGGAGTGAAGGTTCTTACTTCAAAACTTTACAACTAGTAATTTTTTTTTATCAATATTGGTAATTAAGTTCCCAGGAGATGGAAGTAGCCTCTTAGCTTACAATAAATGTGCACATCCCAAATTTTTAAGCTACATTGACATCTATATGTCTAATACAGAAACACTTTATATAGTTGGCTAACGATATAAATACTTCAGTAGAAGCGACCATTAGTTAGAACAGATACTCGAGATTGATTTATTTTGATCAGCTTTTGCTTCCAGTTTTTCAAAATACCAGATAGTAGACATGTATAGAATTGTTTCAATCATTTTGGTTTGGTTATTTTGAACAGTTTTTGCCTCCATAGGCACTTTCTTTATTTGTAGTAAGCAAATATGGCATAGATAGTAGACATGTATAGATCCAAGTAAAGCTTTATGCTGAAAGTGATTAGCAGACTTGAAAAAGTGCTAGCGAAACTGGAACACCAAAGAAAACACTTCTTACTAATCTTATTTTCCTTTATATTGGTGCTGCCATGCAAAGTCCCATTTTCTTCTCTTATTTTAATCAACTACATTTTGATGTTTTCATGACAATTCTCTCTCTTCATCATTTTTGCTTCCTGTTTCTGGAATTATGCTGAGCCATTGTGATTTTTTTCCCACAAAAATTTAGCATAATCCTGCATAAGAAGTTAGCTTTTGTTCATATCTAAAGTTTATTGATGATTACTATTACTAGAGTAGCTGCTAGCTGATAGCTGAAGGATTACTGACTTTGCCATTTTCCAAACAGCTCATAGCTGAGGCTTGGGATGCAGGAGGCCTGTACCAACTTGGCATGTTTCCTCACTGGGGTAATTGGTCAGAATGGAATGGGAAGGTTTGTTCAGACGTTTCACTTTTATACACCATCTCCATTAATCAACTAGATATAAGGAATCAATGCCAGAATAAATCACCCAATATCAATATGTCTGGGGCTTTCACAGCTATCACAGAGCTAGCTAAGCAATCAGCGGAAAGGCTATGCCTTAGAATATTGGAACCTAATTGTAACTTACATCGATAATGAGCGATTTTCCAATCTAATTTGTGTGGGCTTGTTTATCAATACCCAACTTCCGTGGCGATTTTTTGTTCAGATTTAGCAACTAAATAGAATCTCATATAGTTTATCCTCTTATTGTTGCACTTCTAATATACATGGACGTTAACTATTGCCTGATGTTAAACCTACATTCAAGTGGCTCTTAAACAAACGATCATTGCAGATATATATTAAGCATCATAATTATGTGTTTTCAATATTTTGGTATTAGCATCTTGCAAGTCTGCAGGTGATCAATTTCACCAAATTAGTATCTGAGAATAATAGTACACTGACATATTCAAAAGGAAATTTGGCTTTACTTTAAGGCCTCTTCCACTTTGTTAGATGTGATAACCTTATTACCCAGTCCTGAAACCTGTTGGTAGTTCTCAGTGGTGCTCTTAGCATGATTCATATATGTAAACTGTCTCATCTATAGTCTGATATTGCGATAATTTTTTTAATTCCTGTAATTTTCAGTATCGTGACACAGTGCGGCAGTTTATCAAGGGTACAGATGGCTTTTCTGGGGCTTTGGCCGAATGCCTGTGTGGGAGCCCTAATTTGTACCAGGTACCATAAGCAGAAAGACCTTATTATGTGTTCTATTCAAATGGTCTGCTATGTCATTTTTTCTCTCTGACTCCCCCATTCTCCTTCTTTAAGAAACCTTTGGTTTCTATCTTCATAATGTTCAAATCATGACTCTGGTGGCCAGCTTCTGGCGAAGTATTGGTAGATGATTAGGATCTGAAGCTGACGATAATGCATCCTGAATTTAATATTTGAAAAGTCTTTGCTGGAATACATATAGAACATCTGGCTCTGATTTATGTCAACTGAATTTAGTGCGCCGGAGGATAGGAAACTGT
This sequence comes from Potentilla sterilis, assembly GCA_963682095.1. Classification (NCBI taxonomy): domain Eukaryota; kingdom Viridiplantae; phylum Streptophyta; class Magnoliopsida; order Rosales; family Rosaceae; genus Potentilla; species Potentilla sterilis. The sequence goes on from OY821761.1 coordinate 11,033,117, forward strand.
ATCTGATCTTGTTCTCAGATTTATGCCTAAGAAATTATTCTTCTCTCTCTGTTACTCACCCTCTGTAATATCATTATATCTATGTTTCAGGAAGGGGGAGGGAGACCATGGAACAGTATCAATTTCATTTGTGCACATGATGGTTTTACTTTAGCTGATTTAGTAACCTATAACAACAAACATAACCTGGAAAATGGAGAAGACAACAATGACGGAGAGAATCATAATAATAGCTGGAACTGTGGACAGGTAAGTGTGAAAAGAAAAATATTATTTTATGCTCATATTTAGGACAGTTTGATGCTGATCTTAGTCTGTGTAATAATCATCAAAGGTGTATACACTGCTTATTGAATTGAAACATTATTTATGTGTAGACAATCTAGACGCGAGTAATAATTCTTTTGTGAACTCCATTTTTAGGAGGGAGAATTCGCAAGCATTTCAGTGAGAAAACTTAGGAAGCGACAAATGCGGAATTTTTTTGTCTGCCTCATGGTTTCTCAAGTAAGACGTTGCTGGTCCTGTTCTTGTTATATTAATGTTTATGTTAGAGTAAGGTTTTATATAGTTCCTTTGTATTCGCTACTCTCCATTTGGACCGCAAAGGACCTGTGTTTCTTTTTATTGTCTTTGCATATTTGAGTTACAGGAATGAAAAAAAATAAATAAATAAATAAATAAACACAGGTCATGTGAAGGGGAATGTGCAGCTATAGCGTTCATGGCATCAAGATAGTAGCATTGGAGGTGGTGTGTTAGCACTTAGCAGTGTAAGGAAAGAAGAGAAAACAATAATAAGATTATTACAGCAAGTTGGTATACTATTAGAGTTTTATAATATACCATTAGAGGAGTAAACAATAATAAGATTATTACAGCAAGTTGGTATACTATTAGAGTTTTATGGTCTCTTCTGTTAAATTGGTAAGGATTTCAAGAACAGAACCCAACTACTGAAGTAAGATCATGAAGAATTTTGTACAACCACACTAGCACACATGGGACTTTGTACATAGGTTGTACTGACATTGCTTCATACTCTCTTTTATCAGGGAGTTCCAATGATATATATGGGTGATGAATATGGCCATACAAAAGGGGGTAACAACAACACATATTGCCATGATAATTATGTAATTCTCTAGACCATGTCAATACTCTTTCTTTCACAACTGTGTCTTCTTTTATCATGGTCGTTGCTGTGTTCCCCAGATTAATTACTTCCGGTGGGATAAGAAAGAAGAGTCTTCATCGGATTTTTTCAGATTTTGCTGTCTTATGACCAAATTCCGCCAGTAAGCATCTGTGTCATTACTGCAGTTATTTTGCTTTCTGATTAGACCTTTCTGTCTGCTCATGTTTTGTGAATTCTGCAGAGAATGTCAGTCACTTGGTTTGAATGACTTCCCAACAGCAGAGAGGCTGCAGTGGCATGGTCTTGCTCCTGGAGTGCCAGACTGGTCTGAAACAAGCCGCTTTGTGGCCTTTACTCTGGTATGCTTTCATGATGCACTTCCCAAGTCCTATTTTGGGAGGCATTGGTTCCACAAAACGACTCACTATTTTATAGAATTCTTATTAAAATAAACCTGACTAATGCATTTTAAATTCAAGTTTTAATAGATATTGAAATAGATCGAGATGGAAGATGATCCTGTTTTGTTTTATGTTTTAAGCATGTCTTAAAGAAGGCTTAGTGGCTGAAGTGACCCCATTCACGAACTGTCAACTTGCACCAACAATATACTTTGGAAAAGTAGGATCACTTTTGAAAAATTGTCAATCCCTATCAAGGTTTTATGTTTTCTTCAAATGCCAAATGCCATATACGACATGGTAAAATTGTCTTTCCCCATCTTTCCCTCTCTTTCTTCTCTCATGTTCCCCCCTTTTCTGTATGATGCTTCTCTTCTCTCGCTCTCTTTCTTTTTCACATTTCAAACTAAATCCACCCTCCTCTCTCAAGATCTCACCCTCTTTCACAAATATCAAAACTAAATCAGTATCTTAAAATCTTGACTAAACCTGCAAAAGAATTCTCAGGTTGGATGATAAACTTGTCTGTCCTCACATGCACTCCTCTATCTGAGAAAAGTGTGTCCATAACAAAATGAGGTTTATAACTTTATATTCACAAACTTGCTACCATCACATTGGTTTGTGACTGTTCGTGTCAATCCAGGTTGACTTAGTGAAGAGAGAGATGTACATTGCCTTCAACGCCAGTCATTTACCAGTGAATGTTTCACTGCCAGAGAGGCCTGGATACAGATGGGAACCCTTGGTAGACACCAGCAAGCCTCCACCCTTTGACTTCCTATCTAGTGACGTCCCTCAAAGAGATATTGCAGTTAAACAGTATGCTCACTTTCTTGATGCCAATTTATACCCGATGCTAAGTTATTCATCAATCATCCTATTGCTCTCTCCAGTCGAAGATGCTTAGCTGAGCTCAGGTGCCAATGTGTGGCTCAAAGTACCACTGTCTGATATTGCCGCAAAATAAATTACTGTACCCCCTCTAAAATTTACAAAGAGGCAGTACATAAGAGTTGCAGGTAACAGATTTTATGGGAATAGGCCACGCCATTGTTGAAGACAGGAAACAGAAATCATCTTCAGGTTCTGCACTCCAGAACAATGAAGATAATAAATCTTTTTGTTCACGTCTGTAAATTCTCGTACCACAAGCCTTCACTATTTGAACATATATGACCTGTTACAGAGAATATAAACCCTAGTGGTGGTGATGATGATGATAAGGGAATTCAAGAAAATACCAAACTCATATTTGAGTGATTAAAAAAGAATAGAGATGACCAATTGACCATTCAGGAATCACTTTTAAAATGCTTATGCTGATCATTTAAAATGAACAAAGTTGAAAGATATCTTCTCCGAGGAAATAAAACCATGACGAAACACTATGTGGGACTTCTCCCTCATTTTTGGAAGAAAAAAAAAAAAAAAGCGCAAAAGAATTACCTAACAGTGGGGCCGCGTGTTTACATCCCAAAGCCCACAGAGAAGAAGTCCCTTTGCACATGGATCATCCTCGTTCGTCTTCTGGAGGCGTCTAGAGGCACGCAGAAACCCCTCTCTCTCTCTCTCTCAATTTGCCTTCCCTTCCTTATTACACAACCTCATTCACTCTCACCCTCCCCAGTTTTTATCCTCAGCTTTCACCACCCAACCTTCACCAACTGTCAAACACCACCGCCCCTTATCTGAAATTCTTCACAACTCAGTCAACAATGGCAGCCTACTTCGTCTCTGAGCCAATGCAAAGGGACATGACCACCCGCAAGAGGAAGGAGCTGGGCCAGCTCGACCAAGTCAACGATGACTTCTCCGACTTCTCTCTTTCCTCTCCCGCCAGAAAGATTCGCCGTCTGGTAATTCTTTTCTCTCTTTTTCGATTTCATTTCATATTGGTTTGATTTAGTGTGATGATTAAACTTAAATAAATAAATAGGATGCGCAATTACCGCCCATTTTGGAGGAAGAAGAGGTTGAATTCGACCCGGCTCCGAATCATCAGATCAACTACAATAACGGTCCAGTGATAGAGGAGATTGAAAATGAAGAAAGGGCTATTGTGCCCTTCAACCCTGTTAGAAACCCAATGCTTCATAACCCTTCAAATGTCTCTATCTGTCTTAGTCCTGACCTGGTTTCTGGATTCAAGGGTAAGTGTGTTCCTAATACACAATTACCATGTTATGAGTATTATTCGGTGTTTATGGAATATTTTGCTAATTTTAATGTTGTGGTGTGTTTTTGATAGACCAATTTCTTCGGTCCAGCTGTCAGTATGGCATGCAAACTGACAAGAGTGAAGAAGATCAAGACACTGAGAACAAATGTACGGTGGTTGTTCCATGGTTGCCATCCCAGCGCCCACCTATGACTGTTATGCAGGTTTCGCAATCCGATGATCGAGGAGAGCCCATGGAGGATGAGGAGATGGGCGTAGCGGCAATGGAGGTTGAAGAGAGCAGCACACCAGCAGCAGGAGCACAAGGAACAAGCAATGACTGTGGTGTAGGGGTTAGGGCGGGTAACAGTGAAGGGTTTCGGCAGTGGCAGCAACAGCACTGTATGATACCGCAGCCTCCGCAGAACACATCTACACCCATCACTTGGTTTCAATGAGACCCAACAAATGCATAACAGGGTTACTAAGTTTGCTTATCAAGGAATGAGACCTTTATCTCTTACTAGGAGGTCTATGTTATATCTAACACTAGTCGTTTAAGAAATGTAGTTAGTTATGTAATGTTAATAGCGGTGTAGGAAATTTTCCCAAGAAAGATTTGCATGTTTGTTGTGGTGGCTAGAGTGAACAAGTACTAGTGCTTCTTCATCTGATTTTGAAGTTCCTTTTATCAGTACACCCACAATGGAGGGAGATGCAGATTCGCTGCAGTGCTAGAATGGTATTTGATGCCAAACAGAATGTATCTGATGCCATGATCTCGGACTTGTAAATTCGACCAGTTAGTGACTACTATACTTCTGTATTGAACTAGTTACAAACGAACCATTGTTTCGAGATAAATTTACTTAGATGTACAAAGATGCACTGGCACGTTGGGACTTCCGCTGGAAAAGGTTTTGGCTTTTCTTTGGTACGGTTTCGTGGTTTGGTCTTAGTAAAGATCTTGGACAAGTTTTGGCTTCTAGGATAATTGGTCATCACTACAAGAATTTGAGCAAAAGGGTAATCAAATTTTAATGAATCAAAACCATGAACAATGACAAATAATTGGGAGAAGTGTAAGCGCCCATGTACTGCTGATTACAAAAATATGCACAGGGAGCAATGACTGAGGTTAATACATTATTGAGATTCTCATCTATAAATACTGTTACAGAGTCACTGCAACGGGAAAACGAAGAGCTACATAGAAGTCTAATGAGCAAACTTCCATGTCGTTCCTTCTATTCTCTTCCAGACGTTTTAGCAAACACAAATGGCAATTTTCTATAGCCTCAACAACGTGCACCTCTTCTATGGGTGCTGTGGATGGAAGAACTTCACTATTTTAACGCATGAGAACTATACAAAAGCTAGTCTCCTGAGACATATGTCTTCTGTTCGTAGTATTTCTTTTCACTTGCTGTCTTCCTGGCGTTACGTTTCTGCATCAAAAGGCAAACGAGATCAATACTCCCCAAAGCAGAAAGGCAGAGGACGCCAGAGGGAGAAATGAAATTAATACACGAGAACAGTCTTCAGGGCATTCTTGACTATTCAGTCTAAATAAATAAGATGAAACTGAGAGAATATGCAATATCTACAAACAATCATGGCATAAGTATTCCCAACAAAAAAGAAACGATATCCAAATTTCATTTGCAGAAAGTCATTAGAGTTGATTCTGTATCTCTTGGTGTTTTGTGGTACATCAATTAAAAAGACATAAAAAGACTTGATAGATACCAGATAAGCATCATGATTTGCAATTATCCTCTGGGCTACTGATGTTGTTGTTATATCTTTTGGGCTTTCAAGTACTTGGAAAATCCCCATGTTCTTGGGAACAGAATAAGGATCAGTTTCACCCTGCACAATACAAGCCATCTTATCAATTTACTCACTCATTCGTTATACACTATTTCTGATCAACTCTCAGATAAAATGCATCAACTTACAGTACAAGAGGAGTTATACTCGGAAATTGTCCCACGCACCACCAATGAAATGTTAAAAGTTGTTATCTGAAGATGGGAGAACGGAGATCTCAAACACAGTGATTAACACATCTAAATCAGAAGGATTATCCTTATTCCTACCAAGATGCAATGAAAAAAAAAATGCACAAGACATACAAGCAAGGTAGGGAGGGAAGGTTAACTTAGAGAAGAGAGGGTACCTGGATGCAATGAATGATACTATTTGCATTTGTGACAAATGACAAATGTGTATGGTTAAGTTCCAATCTCTATGGAGCACATCACGAGGATAACTCATCACTGATTAGACACCTATTGACTCGTATTAGTCGTATGTTATGCCTAATATCATTATTTCACCATCTCCGACAGTAGGTTCTAACCAATTAAGCAACTTTCCTGAATATCTGATGAAGATAAGCTGTTTCTATGGTAAATAAATATAATACTTTGGTTCAGAAATTGGCCGACTTGTGAGATTGTCTAATCCGTGAATCGAGTATATCTAGACCATTTTGGTTGCTTGATGTTCCAATTAATTGGCTTGGGCACTAATGAAATACAAAATATTTGCGTATAACATGATATGGGACACACATGCTTAGTGTATACAATCCAGTATTCCATCACACTTTTTGGTATATGCTTATCTAAGGAAACAAGTGGGGATGGAAAGCATCTGACAAGATGCAGCAGAAATACTAGACATGTATGGTTCTAGACGGAATCATTATCAAGCTACACAATAAAAGGACAAGGCAAAAAAACCCCACAACATATTGAATGAAGAAATAGTAGCTCAAAACTTGTGTTTGACAACAAAGAGAGCAAAACAGGTAGCTAATGGTTGTACATGCAATGAATTGACCACACACAAAATACAATTAAAACATATCTTGATAAGCTCTCACCATATCCATGGTAATTTCCCAAGGAGCACCAATGATGACCTCATCAACATAGCGGCACCCCAACACACCAAGACTACGTTCATGTAAATGCATTATTGGATGCTTTCCCCTGTGTTCACTGCACGTAACAGCATATTAAAACTTTGGGAGTATCTTCAAAGGAAATATTAGAAAGAGAAGGATAAACTTTAAGGGGAAAACACCAACGGATGATTTATGATGTGAAGCCCAGAAAGTTAAAATACCTCACAGTGTAGTCATTGTGGATGCCAACCAGTAAAAAGTCTCCAAGCTTCCTAGCATTCTTCAGAATCTAGCAAGCACCACAGAAACAAAAAGGTCATCAGATATGAGCTTGATATAAAAGGTAATGAAAAAGCAGAGTGGACAAGTCCAACAGAAAGGGGAGATGCTGCAAACAATCTCCCCAGCATGGAATACCATGACAGTGGTCATGCAAGCCACCAGGCAACATGCAAATGTTCGCATTCAGCATGGCCTGATCAGCATGGCCCGATTATGTTTTCCGAAAGTCAATGTTGAGTTAAAAAAGGGTACTCATAGAAGGGTTACCCTTTTCTCAACAAATAACCAATATTAATCATTGACAGTCACAGACTCACATTTCATATATTTATGCAGCGGTCAGAATATGTCTTTTAAAACAACAGAACAAAGTGATGAAGGGCGGTGGGTACTAGAGCAATACTGTATTGAGGATAAGGTAGGTTCATGAAGAACGATCATGAAGGTTAAGTAGAAGTAGTTCGAGTTGACAGGAAGAAAATTAGCACCTTCATATATAGAAACTTGGAAACTAGATGCAAAACTATACTATGGACCATCAAAATAATCCAATTTAATGTATAGTCTAAACATAAGTTAGGCCAAGAATCAGTTAAAGAAATAGGTTTGCAGGAGTACTCTGGGTTATAGTTGTACCTCAACATGTCCTGCGTGAAAGAGATCAAATGCCCCATCAATGTACACAATACGAGCATTTGGTCCAGGAGCCTGAAAAATAATTTTGTCAGGAAGGACTGTGATATCTGTGAAATACAAATTACTTGTCTTTCCCTGATTTTGCATTGTCATGGTTCCATTATTATGGAAAATTTTCACAACATCTATTAGGAAGTGATACATTCATATGAAGAAATTTATCCTCTTAAACCACTAATGTAGTTGAAAATTAAAGTTGGCCTAATTAGCAAGACATGTCTGTCAGAAAAGCTAACAATAATTCAGCACTAGTCTCCCTTATCACTATTGAGAACATAAAAAAACATGCCTTTCCATTGGAGAATTGCACAATTCTTCGGGATGTTGGCAGAAATTGAGATAATTGGGCACTCTTGGATTGACTTTCTTCACAAGGCTCTCCATGTGAAGATGTATCCTTTGTCTCCTTTAAAGAAGAAAGTATCCTCCCTACATATATATAAATATTATTGGAGCAATTAAAAACAAAAGCTATCTTACTAATCACATTTGGCTATGAAGCTTTTGTCAAACTTCCTCATGCTAGCAAGTTTCACAAAGTACAAGATAAGAAAACAGCAGAATGGGTTTTGGGTGGGGAATTCTAAATACAAAATGAGTCTTACTTTAACCTGTCCTAATACTGGCATAATTTTAACAGCATTTATCAATTGCATAGTAAGTGCTTAGTAATTTTAACGAAGCAAGAACTGCTGAGGTAGATCAAGAGAGATATAGTACCTACAATATCGGTGCTGGAAACACCTTCAGTGCGTTTGATTTGTTTGTACCGGCCAGCTTTCTTTGCCAATGCATAAGCATCAGTTCCATCTGGAAGCAGGCAAGGATCATCACCATGTATGATATAGTCAATTTTATGCTCATTAAAGAGTTTGTTCATGAATTGCTCAGTGATTTCATAAGGAGCGCTGGCTATGACTTGATCCACCCACTTCAACCCGCTTACAAGAGCCAGCCTGGAAAGAACTTTCAAATTAGATACTATAGTAGTAAATTAAAAAATTATACTACTTGCACATACTGCCAAAAAAAATTATAACACGTATTGAAGACCAGCTAAACTATACAACAAGACACTATTGAACAGCTGCAAGAGTTTCTGACTTCAACAATAAAAGGTAGGGGTGGCAAAATACAACAATCCACTCCCAAATATAGCTGAATTCCAATATTGGGGAACCTAACTCTGCACTAACCTCTCTTCCATGGATAAAACGGGGGGTCCTTTATTAGCAATGATCTCTTCGTCACTCACAACCCCGACCACTAACTCATCCCCCAGAGCTTTGGCTTGCCTCAAAGCATTGGCATGGCCGTAGTGCATTAGATCAAAGCACCCATCCATGTACACCCGAATGCGCTTCTTCTCTGATTTCTTCTTCTGCCAAATCCCCGAATCCGACCATAAATAAGGCAACTGAGGAACCGAAATCCCACCAAAATAGCTGGTGGACAAGCCGAGCAAGGCGGCCGTGAGCATTAGACCACCAAAGACATGTGGGTGGTTGTACACTCCATCCCAAATCCAATTATTAGTCTCATACTCCATCTTGCCACCCTTTATCACACTTACTTACTCAGAGGAGACACAAAACCTGAAAAATATAAAGGCTGAAACCAAATCATCAATCAGATTAAGATTTAACGATTACATAGAACCAACAACACAGAATTAAATTACAAACCACAAGATTTCATATATCAAAAGTATAACCCAATTCCTATGAAATCAACACAATTACAAATCCCATCTACAATTCCAAACTTGTTCAACCAACTCAATATGAAAAATTCAATCTTGTATCTAGAAACCACAAACCCACCAATTCACATCCAAAACATAATTCCAAACAAAAAGGAGCAATTTTGCAATGAGAATAGTAAAAAAAAAAAAAAAAAAAAAAAAAAAACAAGATGGGTGAAGAAAACAAACCTGGGAAAATTGGGAATCAAAACCACCAGAGAGTTAAATGAGGATTGAAATGAAGGAATGTGTTGAGGCAGATCTAAAAGATTGGGTGAGAAGAAAAAAGATTGGATATTTAAGATGAGAAATAATCAAATAAAGGTTGTACCTTTATGGGAATGAAGGTTTGTGCCTCCTCCTCCTCCTCCTCCTCCTCCTCTTTTGTGTTTGTTGCGTGGTGGCTTGCAACGAAACAACCCAAGCTTGTTGCTTCGTCTTCTTCTTCTTCTACTTGTTGTAATAATAGTAATACACATCTCAGTTTTGTTTATTAATCAATTTTCACGCTACTTGGTGGGCCCCATGGACCCACGTAATTTCTGCTCTCTGTTATTTCGTCCCACCCATGTGTACACACGCCATGCTTCTCAAAGTGTGGCTACCCTTTCCTTTCTTGCAGAGGTTTGTATTTCTCAGATTGTTTTTTTTTTCTTTCCAATTTTTCATTTCAGCCTTTCAGGTTTTATGTCACTGTTAGATGTTGATGTCTTCCAGATGTTTTTGGTTCCTTGTTTGATTCCAGATATTTGGTTGGTTGTTCCTTTCTTATTTGACTTGTTTCAAATTTGAGATATTTGAGCTCATTAAATAACTCTAAACGTGTTCTTCCGATAATTAATTGTTCAGGTCGGTATTCTGATGCCAAAGAGGTTATCTTTATTGACTTCCTATTCTTTACGGTTGTGAATGCTCACATCACTTCTAAAAAGTTGTCTACAGTTTTTAGTTGAAGAATTTCCTAATATTCACCCAACGGCAACCCATGCCATTAGGAGATGAATCCATAGATTCCATCTCAAGACCTCTTCTCATCTTTTATCCTAATCACCTAATAAGGATGAAATATTGGCTCAATTTTTTGTTTTATATATATCTAAAGGATATAATTATTGGCTTTGTGGGTGACTTTGTGGGTTAACTAGAAGTTACTATTTATCCGAAGAATAAAAATAATAACTTGGCTTAAAATTTGCACAACCCATGTGGAGTGAAAATTTACTTCTTTAGTCATGGACTCATGGGCGTTGTAGGGAGATATGGGCAAAGAGGTGTCAGTTGACTCTTCTCAACACCATGCAGTTGCTTAGCTTGTAGGTTGAGCCAATTTGACCCTTCCTAGACTTGTTAAAATCATGTCCATATGCCTCTATATTTGAGAATCATAAGTAAATCTCTATAATTGATAAACAAATTTGTACCCAAAAAAGTTTCATCATAAGACCAGTGTTCCTGCACAGGCAGAGTAGAGCGGAAAGATGCCCACCGATTTTTCTCTGCCAGAAACTCATGACCCTGTTAAGGAAAATTGACACAACAGTACTAATGTACAATCAAGCATGTACAGTACAACTCAAGACACTTCGTGTAAAGGAAGTTCTGAAAAGCCTGGAAAAAAACCAAGTGCTCTAGATTCATTCATGGCTAGAGGAAGTTCCTCTGAAAGGAGCCTGCAGAAAACCGAGACGTTAAACCTTGAGCCATGTTTTCTGAATCCAATTTTACACTTTGTCTACCGCCTGTCAAATCCTTTTCACGGTCCCAAGGCTTCCATGGATGTTTTCCCACCCATTCTTCCTTCTTCTCCTTCTCCTTCTCCAAGGGTTTCTTGGATTTTTTCTTTGGGCGGCTTGCAGTCTCTTGGTGCTTTTCTACCAATGACTTTGATCGTCTTTCTTTGTTGTATCTGTCCACCAAATCTGCATCTGAACTATTCATTTTCTTCTCCTCATTTGAAGCAAGTGATGCTGCCTCGTTGTATGCTTCTAAATAACTGCCATGGAAATAAAATAGTTTAGAAGTCATATACATAGAAATGTACAATAAAAGGAATCAACTTATGAGTACATACTCCATCTTAGCTTTTTGGGCTCTGTCAGAAGGGGTATCAGTCCATGCACTTGTATCACCACGCCCTTCTTTAACGGTGCTGCTAAATTTTGTTGATTGCGTAGGCATACCTCCAGGCTGAGAAAAATTAAAGGATGGGCGTTAATTTAATTTTTTTTAACAGCACTTCTTGAATAGAAAAAAGAAGAAAAAAGTCAAACTTTGTAACACAAAGTACAGCACAACAGGCAGTGCAGTCTATGGTTTAACTGAGGTACCCTAAAATCCTTCCCCTCATAATTGCCATATAGGTAGCTCTCTTATTACATCTATTTCTGCAGGAAGGAATGGTATAAAATGCAACAGATTAAAGGGAGGATCTAATATTAGTAACACAGACTCCTATGTTCCAAAGTCAACTTCTGGATCAGATATAAAAGTTGTGCGCACCAACTGAGCTTGTGTCGCAGCCGTACTGCGAGCTGCACCTGTGACCTCTGAATGGCTTTGGTAAATTAAGAGCCTCATTCCTTTGGAATCTCAAATGCAAGTTGCTTTTCGTTTAAACATAAACACATAACACCCTCGAGGCCTTAACTAACCGAAACTCATCAAATCGGAGAAAGAGAAACCGCAAAACACAATATGACATAACTGCAATAATCAATTTCAAGGGCAATCTTATGTACAAGAGTTGCTGCAACAAGTCATTCCCCTAACATCACATAACATATAGTTCAGGAAATCTAAGGTCCATAAATTCCTCCCCCACTAGAAAAGAATTGTAGAATTATTATGAGAGACAAAGGCCTACGCCCCGAAGGATAGACTAGCCCATAGGTCGCTATCAACCTAGACTCCTAGAGTAGCCAGAAATATCATCAAGAACAAGTGTAACAGAGAGACAACACACTACTCGAATCTGAAGGTCAAAGAATTATAATATAACAAAAGAACGAAAGACTTACTCTCCTCTCAGGAGGAAGCGTTGTCATCCACTCATCTCTTTTTGGTGCCTCTTTAACATCCAAGTCTGCCAGTAGCTCATCATCACCCTCCATGGATATTCCTGCCAACATAACACAATAGGCTCAAAAACAAAAATCTTAGGATTAGGCATATTTCCTTTTAACCAAAAGGTCAATTTTGTAAAACGCTACAGCCATATTTGTGAAAAGCTACAGCCGACCTTTGAAAGCAACTCTAAATTAACCAATATTTTTGAATGAATGACAAAATCGTGGTAATATAACTGAATTCATTTGGCAGAGACTTGCACTTGTTCATGAAGTCAAGTGCACAAACAAGTGGCGCAAATATTCTGGGTGCTGATAGATTTAGAAAAGGAAAGAAAATTGCAATATTTGAACCACATAACAGAACACTACTTTCATCCACTTTTATCAAGTCATGATAGAGAGACAGAGCCATTTGAACAAAAAATTAGCAAACATTAGCAAACCTTGTAACTTTCTCCATTGTGCAGCCTCCCGCATTGCTCGCAACTCCACCTGCAGAAGCAAATGAAATCAACCATTGAACTGCATTATTCCTTGCAAGGAAGATTCAACTAATAGTCAAAATGCATACCATGAATTTTTCATGCTCCTCCTTGAGTTTAATCTTCTCATCTAGCACTTTTCGCTGCAACAAACAAACAAGGCAGAGAAAGACAACCATGATCAAACAATGAACTGAACCCAAATTAAAGATTCAATATACTACACTTCCAGCTGCACAGGAATTGCACCTAGTAATTAAAAACCACCAAAATGTGGCAGCTGATAATTCTTTGCAACAACAGTTAATGATTGTTTCTTATTTGTCTGACTCTTAAAGTGAGTATGCTAGGTTAGTTCCACATAAGGTACTTTCTAAGTGATGCCTAAATTGGTGATTCACGTGGCATTACTTATGTGATAAATAAGAGTTTCTATGAGGTTCAGGAGTACATGTAGTCATGCACAATGAAGAATGAAAGAGGCAAAAGCCTTTGCATGATCTATCAGCTGGATATGGCACGGGTACATGTCAGATACACAAAATGAAGTCTCAATCAACTTATCAGTAAACTCTCATTCATGTCATGCCAGTGTTAATTAAAAAAAAAAAAAAAAACAACAACAACAACAACTCTTACCTTTTCTGGATCTTGTAAATCTTTAAAAGCTTTGTTCAACTTGACAAAAGCTTGCTGAGCTTGAGGATGTGAGCATTTATCAGGGTGCACCAAAAGAGACATCTTCCAGTACCTGAGGGAAAGATAAGATGAGATTGTTTATTAGACAAAGAAGAATCTGAGACGATAGTCAGCTGTAGACCAAATTCTGGATAAGTTGTCCAGAACATGGATCAGCATAGTATCTTGAAACATAGTCACCTAGTCATTACATCCAAATATACACAAACACTATCAATCATACCTTTTCTTCATGTTCTCAGGAGCCATATTATGGTTTGCTCCTAGAACATCATATGGACTATTCTCATCAGAATCCATGATCCTCGTGACCTGCGACACATGTAACAAAATATACATGAGAATCACCCATAATACATAAGCGTATAATATAAAATCAATATCTGCATGATGTTTTATGCATTTGTGAGTAAAAGCACAAGAAATAAAGAACAACGAAGGAAGAGAATGAGACTTGATGATTGAACAAGAACTCTTGCTCAACCTAAAGCTAATACAAGCTCATCACTTTTGATTTATACAAGCAGATGATAAGAACGCAATATACCTCTTCAAACCGTTCAGCTTCATTAGCTGATGCAACTTCAGCAACAACAGCAGGTGGTGGAGGTCCTATAAACATTCCAGCATCTTCTTCCAACTCCACTTCCCTACACATAAATGTATTTCATATTAACAGATTTCAGGTCATCTCAATCAGCAAATACATAATTCATACCTGCAAATAAACAAGACACGAATGAACAAAAAGAGTAGATGCTAATTTTTTTAGGCTAACCTGAGCTCAGCCTGTGCCTCTGTCAATTTGGCTGCAGCAGCAAGTAGCTCAGCCGATGGCATTGCAGGGCCAATTTTCCTGCATTGCAAACAATAAAAAAAAAATTAGGCATGTCCTAAGAGTTTAGACTTCTGAAGGGGAACAGATAAAAATCTAATTCCAATGAGAAATGTGACACTGATGTATTGAATAAAGCAATACTCCTTGACCTTTAGAAGCAAAACTAGTTACAAGCAGAAAATTAATATAATAAGCAAAACATATCATGCAGAAGACTTCATAAAACAAATTGTTTTGAAACCTGTCCAACGTGTCAAAAATGTGGGATATCTTTTATACAGATTTCCCTTCAGTAACATTTCATCAGAAATATGGGGTGCATGACAATGCATGAGACTCCAATACTGCAGTTTTAAGTCAGTAGTCATGGAACGTATATCTCTCAACACCTAATTTGTTTTCTTCAAATTGCCATTTTGGCATGGGAAATGAGGAAAGGGTGAGGAATTGAAAAGAGAGAACCAGCTTTTTGCTCTCTTATCCTCGTTTTTTTACCATTGTATCACAGTAAGTCAGTAACCCTTCTTTTACTACAGGGTTCGGATAATAGGTTCCAATGAAATAGTAATGATCATGAACTAGAAGAGCTGAAAGTACTGTGATGTGGACAACGTAATTCTTGATTCACCTAGGATATATACAACAATTTGGAAATCAAACCATCCGGGGTTACTGTAAATCCTACTCAAGGCATCTGCATAGTGTGTGAGCTTTGACTTATACATTTCATATATGAGGAACTGACCTATATACTTACAATTCATTGAGGGCCAGAAGATCTTCAGCGTAATAATGGACTATCTTTTAGTTTCTCCTTTCACTCCCCTCAAGCCATAACGTGCTCAACTAAAGAGAATGAGTATTACTGAATAACTTGCCCAAGAGGGTAATTACTTGTAATATGGTACACAGCCACACAGGAGACAACCTTTGGTGTCCGTGCTAAATAGGTAAAGTGTGGAACGTGTACTGCTTTGCATTTCTAAATTCAAGAAAAAAAAATAATTACAAAACACCCTCTTTCTGCTTCAATATGAGATAAAATGATCGCCTCACTAAAGATTTCCAAATGAACACACGTCAATATACAATGAGTTGAATAGGAACAAACTATTCACAAGTGAGGAAATCTGGGAACTTATACGAAAAATTCATTACAAAAACTACGCATACACAAAAAAAAGAAAAAGGAAAAACAAACACTAACCACAGAAAGTAGAACCCATATAAAACATTTATGACTTTATCTTTGAGGGAACCCATATCCATTTAGGCATTCAAAAAGTACTAGCAGAAGGTAGAAATTAGTTCTAAACTTGGTTTACTATGATGCTTTTGTTTTATTAGAAGACAAAAATAACGGGAGTACGAGTGAGTTGCTTACTAATTAACAAGTTGCCAATCTGAATAAGCAACAAACGTTAGAACTGGGTAAAGTGAAAACAAAGCCATTACCTTCTGCTAGGGCCAGCAACATTATCCTCCTGACGTGGTGGTGTCACATTATCATCACCAACCATTTGTTTGTTTTCCTCATCCCGTTGTTCTGAATGCATCTCACCTAATGGAGGTTTAGTATCTAAGGACGTTGGAATCATGATCCCAATAACCTCCAAAGTGGGACGAACATTTGAAGGCAGTACAAAAACTCCATCATTTTCCTTGAGTTCTAATGAAAGAAATAACTTCTTTAGATGTTTAATCAGAGATCTTTCAGATATTCCTTTTATATCAACTGCTTGCCCGCTATCAATCATTTGCAAAAGCTACATCAAATAAATGGTAAGAAACATCAATGATGCATCATAAACAGAAGACATGAAGAGAATTCAATCAGTCTGTTCCAAGGGTAAAAAAAATCAACCATTCTAATAAAGCAACCGATGCCAATCAATCAAGACACCCAAATGACACTAAATGAAAGAGACTTCAATGAAATGAATGACGCATATATCCTCAACTCAAATGAACATAATAACACAACTCCCGCAAGGATAATCACTCAATAACCTATCCTTATCTACCCAAACTGTCGCTGTTACTATGCTGCATGTCTCTACACTGAAGTTAGCAAGTACACTGCAGAGTTTCTTTCAGTTTTTATTAATCCTAACAAAGGCCATATCTTTATCATACACTATTAGTACATTTGTCAAGCCCTAATGTCAATGTTCCTAGGTTCAATTTCTTCAAAACAACACTTCCTACTATTTCAACTCTCGCAGTTGCCGTCTCGGAATCGCAAAGCTCACTAACCTAGCCCAACTCCCAGTCCAATAATATAAACCAAAAACAAACAAAAACCAATAACACTAGATATCAAATTAAGATTAATCTATCTAAGATTTGTTAATGAGATTATCAAAATTAAAAACAAACATCTAAATAATTAGCTGAATCCTACTAATTTCAACCATGATATCTGCTCCAAAAATCAAAGTAAAATTTTTTTACCTGCTTCAAATCGTCTCCAACATTAGGAAATTCACTGAACAAGTCTCGCAAAACCTCTTGCGGCTCAAACCGGCTCCTCTCCGGCTCATAATCACCGCCAACGCCGCTCGAAGACTCCGAACCAGAGTCATAATCCCTCCTCTTCTTCTTCGTCTTCGTCTTCGTCTTTGATTTGCTCCGCCTCGCCTCTCTCTTACTCCGCCGTTTCTCTCTCCTCTCCCTTCTACTCTCTTTCTCTCTCCTCGAGCTGTCGTCGCTTCTGTGACGGTGGCGACGGCGCCGTTTCGAGGAGCGGTCGGAGTCGTCGGAGCTTGAAGGAGAGGACGACGGTGAATCGTCGTCGCTGGTTTCCGGTAAGTGCTTCTTTCTCTTGCTTTTACTCCCCATTTTTTTTTTTTGCAATTGAAAATCTGAGGACCATTGAAACCAGCATTATATGAATCGAAGTTTTGGGCTTTTGGTACGCCAATTGCCCAATGATCTAGGCCCAATCCTAAAGTCCAAACAGCCCATTCATAATTCTTAATCTGAGGCCCAATATCATAAGTTTCATTACATGGATGGCAAAAATCCTCAGCAGTACTAAACGGGTAATGGGTCCTTAATATTCGTTTCTTCAACTCGGAAATGGTGCGGAAATGGTATTGTCACAAACTAACATTAAGATGTCACACAAATGATAAGGTTTTGTGACAATACCATTTAAGTATGGTAACTACCTTATGCGACAATAAAATAGAGCGAAAATTGTATTGTCATACAAGTGTGTCCGTTGTTTGCTTGAAATTAATTTCCCATTTTAAAAAAGTGAAGATCTAGCCCCTCCTGTTGGTACACTATGCAACAGTATTTCGTTAAAGTCCTAGTATTTCGAAGGTGATGCGTTTTCTTATTAAAGTTGACATTATAAATGGTTGCATACGGTTCTAAATGCAAGTCCTTCAATCTAGAGGATCATCTTCATTGATGAGCTCAATCTATTGTGATATTCCCAAGTAGATATATGTAGTTGGAGGGCATGCGGCGGCTGAGAGCAGTTTATATATGATGACATTTTGACTTACAACTACCTACTATCAGTGTAGGCCTTACTTAATTTGTATTCGTCTTGCAACCCACTCACAGCAACTTTTTTCTATCCAAATCTTCTTCAGGTACGTTACACCTGGCTGAAAGTTAGCTGAAAAACAATTTAAATTCTTTGTTTTTATTCTCTCAAAGCAAAATTTATATACTAATTTCCAATGATCTCGATTAACAACATACCAATGCACACGGCAAGGCCAAAGTCGATATTCTGGGAATTTATAAACTTGATTACAATACTACGAATTTTGGTGAGATATGTATCTTCTGCAACTATATATACCAATGTACAGATGGTGTTTGTTTCTCGTTTGATTCCCACAATGAAAATGATGAAATTTCTTCTACATGTAATGCTGGTTTTCACTTTGACACTCATCACTTCAGCTTCAGCTGCCAACATTACTACAACCAACATTACGAGTCTACCGGGTTATTATTCCGGTGACCTTCCCTTTGCACTAGAATCTGGGTATGTTCTTGACTCTTACAATTGGTTTTTGAGTTCCCAGAAGTCCGGAACATGAGAATTAGCTTAAGGGAAAACCATGTGAGGGAGAAGTATGTAACTTATTTACAAATCGTAAATAATAGCATGATTAGTGTAGTATAATCTATATTAGATGAAGCCATAAAGTGTTCTCCTTCATCTATTTCCATGGCTAATGCTGTATTATTGGTTGAATTAATGACACCAAGCATGCTTGGTGAATGGTATGCTATGTATGCGAGTTCTGATGATCTATTGTACTCAGATATATCGGTGTAGGTGACAATGAAGAAGTGCAGCTATTTTACCTTTTCGTTGAGTCTGAGGGAGCTCCTGCGGACGATCCTCCTGTTGCTATGGTTCAGTGGAGGCCCAGGTTGCTCTGGTCTTGCTGGATTCTTCTTTGAGAGTGGTATTTTCTCGGCCTTTATTACACTAGTTTCTGAAAGCATGCAGTACTTATAGTTATAGCCTTTTCTTTTTCATTCTTGCACCTACATTCACTAGATAAATACTATGGACAGGTCCAGTAACTTTTAAGTTTGGAGTTTACAATGGGAGCCTACCAGCAGTTCTTGACAATCCATTTCGATGGACAAAGGTACTGTATAGTCTCGTCTACTTCATTTTAATTTAAGAAATTTCCTTCATACATACCTTTCTGTTACATCCGGATGATCATGTATTTTCAGGACGTCAACATGATATACATAGATGCACCTGTTGGTACTGGATTCTCCTACTCAAAAACTCAAAGCGGTTATGTTATGAATGACTACAAATATGTTGCACAAAGCTATGAATTTCTGCAGAAGGTATGCGTGTAATACAATCTATATGCAAGAAAACAAGTGGTATTTATGGATTTTATGCCACATATTCAATCAGCAGTCTGCTTTGAATTTAGAGTTGGCATGATACGGTTACCAATATTTTTTTATCATTACTATTTACTAACTAATTATAGTCGGTAGACAAAATCCTATTACCAACCACTAAAGTCGGTATACCAACAATTTGGTACGGTATGGTACATGTTGATGCCGTACGGTTGGGCCTTGTACCAACATTAAATTGGGCTAGTTTTTTCATGAAAAATAAGACCTGGCTCAAATCTTTTAAGGTTTTCCTGCTATGAACTGATGCATAATGTTAATATATAATTATTGTAATATAAAATGATCAATAAAGAGTTATAAAACCAACTTAACGAAGTTCATACAAGTGATACAACCATAAATTCACAACTCACAACTCACAAACACAGTTCAAAAGATTAGATAATTATATATATATATATATAATTATTGTAATGTTAATATATAATTATTGTAATATAAAATGATCAATAAAGAGTTATAAAACCAACTTAACGAAGTTCATACAAGTGATACAACCATAAATTCACAACTCACAACTCACAAACACAGTTTAAAAGATTAGATAATTATATATATATATATATATATATATATATATATATATATATTGTTTCTGTACAAACCCGTAGGCCTGACAGAAGCACAATAATAAATGTAGACCATGAACACAAGGATATATAGTGGTTCACCGTGCCATCGGAGGGCACGGCTACGTCCACTTGGAATATACTATAGCCGGCTAATAAGTCATCGATGGTGGTTACATGCCAAGAGTAGCAAGTATCCAACATCTCTAACCATAAGGGGGAAGCCTTCTATTTATAAGGAAGGAGGCTTCCCACCTCTACTACATCTTCAATGTGGGATGCAAACATACTATTACATTGTTTCCCTATTCTGGAGGCTACTTCAGGTGCCCGGTGGCATGCCCTCCCGGTGCGGCATCGGTGATCTCTGACATTGGGAATGTAGCCGGGGTGGCGGTCTACCCGCTGGATGCCTGAAGTAGGACCTATGACGCCGGTTGCACGGTCCACGAGGTCGCCGAACATGCTTGGCTGTGCACCATATATACCTCCAACAAGTCCCCCAAGTTCCCGAGTAAGAGTGCAATCTTACTTGGGGAGTTAATCATCATGTGCCGCCAAGCGTAGGTGGTGACTGAGTCACCCCTATTACCACCAGTCCCCCATGTCCCTAAGTGAGATTGGGCTCTTACCGGGCTTTCGAATGCCGAGTCCCACCCTTCCGCTCGAGTGTTACTGATGTGTTCCCAGTAGTGGTCCCCCAAGTCCGTGTTGCAGATTTGACTTGGCCGGGAATGATGTTTTCATGCTAGTGTCCTCCGTGTTTGGTCTTGCTTGGGGATGTACTGAGGTGCTGGGTTCTGATCCTGACTGTCTGTGCCCGGTTCTGGAGCGGCGGTGGGTGCCCAGGGAGGATTCGGGTTTGACCGGTCCTGACTCATTGAAGCTTGATCGGGCAGAGCCGCTGCTGAACAGAGCCGGGCCTGTTGAATCTGGGGTGACCCGCTGGCCGAGGTGACTGCTGGACAGGACCGGGCCTGCTGAATCTGGGGTGACCCGTTGGCCAAGGTGAACCGCTGAACAAGACCGGGCCGGAGGGTGAGCTGATAGATTGAGCGGCCGAGCTCACGAGGCCGGAGGTGAGGTGCTAGCGTGAGCTGTGGTGCAGGGGTCGAGGCTCTGGCGCAGCGGTGCGAAACCGGGGTGCCCATGCAATAAATGTGGAGCGGGGTGAAACCCGGACGAGTGCATAGGATGATGATGTGAGGACTCGACCGGTGGACTGCCATGTCGGAACGAGTCCCCCAGTATAATTGCTGCCAACGGCGAGGCAATCCGGGGAGTAGCCCGATGGTTCGGCCTGCTTGTGCTGGAATAAGCGTGGGGTAATGTGCAGGGTTTCTAGCCTGCGGGGAGACTTGTTCTGTGTTAGAGAAACAATCTACCCGGTGGGGTGGCGTGGAGATAACAAGTCTCGCCATGGATCCCCATATTTATCACAGTTCAGTGTGATGCAGGGTTTTTAGCCTGCTGGAAGAGTTTGCATGTGTTAGATGTAAACTCTCTCGAGTTTATAAAGCCCATGTGTTTGAAGCCTTGTGTTGTTGCTGGCTTTTCCTTACCCGCAGGGGCGAAGGAAAGTGGCAAAACCGGTGGAATGCCATGGAGCCGGTTGAATGGTACCTAACTGGTGGAATGCCATGGAGCCGGTTGAATGGAACCTAACCGGTGGAATGCCATGGAACCTAACCGGTGGAATGCCATGGAGCCGGTTGAATGGAACCTAACCGGTGGAATGCCATGGATCCGGTTGAATGGTACATAACCGGTGGAATGCCATGGAGCTGGTTGAATGGAACCTAACCGGTGGAATGCTATGGAGCCGGTTGAATGGTACATAACCGGTGGAATGCCTATGAACTGGTGGAGTGTTCCATAACCGATGGAATGGTGTTACCGTAATGCGATGCATACTGATGCGCGCACTAAGATGCGAATGCGATGCATACTGATGCGCGCACTGAGATGCGATGCATTGTAATGCCATGCACTGAAATGCGTGCACCGTAGTGCGATGCATTGTAATGTCATGCACTGAAATACGTGCACCGTAGTGCGATGCATTGTAATGCGATACATACTGATATGCGATGCATTGTAATGTCATGCACTGAAATGCGTGCACCGTAGTGCGATGCATTGTAATGCGATGCATACTGATATGCGATGCATCCTGGACCATGCTCGTGCTTTTATCACATGTCTAATTATCAATATTCTCAAACAGATTATGCACAGGTGAAGCATGCGTTGAGTAATAATAAATGAGTTGGGATACTTAGCTTTGCTGGAAGTGAGCAGGTTGATTTGCTGTTTGGAGCAGTGGGTGCCCAAAGGAGATTGTTGGGTGTCCAGAGGAGATTGTCCAACCTGCTGCTGCTCAACCCGGCCCGGCCCAACCTACTGACCCGTTGGGCCCCTTGACCGGGCGGGTTACCCGCTACACTTTTTTTTTTTCCTTCGAATTCTGTTTTTCCCGCCCTTTTCTCTTCTTCTTCTCCTTCTGTTTTTCCCGCCCTTTTCTTTCTACTGTTTCTCTCTCTCTTCCTCTCGTCCGGTTTCTCTCGATCTCTCTTTCTTCCTTTCTCGTCATACCCGGAGACGAGGGCTACTAGAGAGGGAGGCGACCGGAGGTGGAGACCAGCGATGCCGGCAGACGAAGACAACCTGTCGGGCGGAGAGGAGCTCATTGGGGGAATGGAGAGCGAAGTCACCGGAGACAAACTGACACTGGAGGAGACGACCGCACCGGAGAGGAAGCCATCGGCTCCCACTTGGAGTATCCGGCAGCTGCTTCCTTCTTCCTCTCCCTCTGCAGGCGCTCTGCCCCTCTGCTCTCTCCCGTTATGCCGGAGGGGGATGACCGCACCGGAGGAGAGAGATGACCACTCCGCGCCGGAGGAGGAGACACCGAAGAGGAAGCGTGGCTGTAGCTGCTGACCCGCTTTGCTGGACCCGCTCACTCCGACGAAGCTTACGTCAGCCGATCGAGACTGCACCGTGGAGACGACCGCTCGACAGCCGAAGGCGAGCCGCTGGGACCCGGAGGAGTCTGCCGCACCGGGGCTTCGCGCGAGAGAATTCGCCTGGGTTGACCGGGTGGGATTGACCCCGTTGACTGGTTGGACCCGTTGACTTGCCAACCGGGCCGGGCTGCCTGCTGTCCAATTGGACTGGGCTGATGGTAGCAGCTTTTTATTTTTTATTTTTTTATTTTTTGCCGATGGAATAATAAGAGCACAACTGACTGATCTCTACCCGCTGGTAGAGCAACAAAACTTTTTGAACTGATTCCCACAGACGACGCCAATTGTTTCTGTACAAACCCGTAGACCTGACAGAAGCACAATAATAAAGGTAGAACATGAACACAATGATATATAGTGGTTCACCGTGCCATCAGAGGGCACGGCTATGTCCACTTGGAATATACTATAGCCGGCTAATAAGCCATCGGTGGTGGTTACATGCCAAGAGTAGCAAGTATCCAAGATCTCTAACCCTAAGGGGGAAGCCTTCTATTTATAAGGAAGGAGGCTTCCCACCTCTACTACATCTTCAATGTGGGATGCAAACATACTATTACATTGTTTTCCTATTCTGGAGGCTACTTCAGGTACCCGGTGGCATACCCTCCGGGTGCGGCACCGGTGATCTCTGACATTGTGAATGTAGCCGGGGTGGCGGTCTACCCGCTGGATGCCTGAAGTAGGACCTATGACACCGGTTGCACGGTCCACGAGGTCGCCGAACATGCTTGGCGGTGCACCATATATACCTCCAACATATATATATATATATATATATATATATATATATATATATATCAGTCGGTACGGTAATTACCGTGGTATGGGAATATATTAGCGTGCCGTACCACAAATAGAGGAGTTGGTGCGGTTTCTGTACCGTGCAAGTCGATTACCGAGTATGTCGGTTACCAATTTAATCAGCTCAGTTGGTTTTGCGGTAATTGTGGTAAATTACCATACCATGCCAACCCTATTTGAATTTGACAATTCTTGTTGTTGTGCAGTGGCTGGAGGCACATCCTGCATACTTGGGAAACATGCTCAACATTGGTGGTGAATCCTTCTCCGGCATAATTGTGCCAATGATTGTGCAAGAAATATTGGAAGGTATGATACTGTCAGCCAGTAACTATTCATTGTCCTAATTTCTTGCTTCGCACTAGTTTTTATATTGAAATTGAAATGAATAGTAACTTATGGCTAGTCCTACTTCCTCATGATGTTGCAGGTAATGAAAATGGAACTCTTCCTCTACTGAATCTCAAGGTATGTGAATCTAACTATAGAAAAATGGATGAATTAGGATGAATGGTTTCATCGTCTTGTAGTTTATCAACAATTCAATACCTTATCCCCAGGAATTAGTCATAGATCTATATCGTTTAAAGCATTGTAAATTCCCAGTGTTTGTAAATACTTATCTATATTATGTTCTTCAATTCTTATTAGGGATATATAATAGGGAACCCAGTTACTGATTCAGTCATTGATACGAATGCAAGAATCCCTTATGCCAATCGGCTAAGTCTTATATCAGATCAACTGTATCAGGTAAATATATCCTTTACTTGTACAATTTAGAAGTGACTTGGAATGGCCAAAAATATTGGACAATCTGTAAACTTTTTGGTTATAAGTTCTGTAACATGTATATTCATCTTGTTTTTACGTGGCTACACATTATTTCCAGGCAGCGAAAACAAGTTGCAGTGGAGATTACGTAAACGTAGATTCAAGCAATGATGTGTGCATTTCAGACATAGATGCTATTGATGCAGTAAGAAAACAATTACTGTATTGGCTTGATCACTGAAATTTTTTATGGTCACAAAATTTATAAGCATTGAGAATGATTGCACATGTCAATCTGCAGCTCACAAGTGATATAAATATGTTACACATATTGGAACCATCCTGTAGTGATTCATTGCCAACACCAAAGGAGAAGAAGAAAGGCACAACACAAAGATATCTCAGAGATTTGTCTGAAGATTTACTGAGTTCAGTCACTAATGGACCTGCATATTGGTGTAGGGTAAGTCTCTCTTTCTGCTAGCGCATTCTTTTGAGCAACAGATGTGTACAAAGATCCCTCACAACAGGCACTCATGGCATCAACAGGTGAAGAGATGACTGTGAGAGGGACATTGTAAACAACCATCTTTTCCCTATGCTGTGTAAACTTGTTCTGATAACCACATGCTGGCCTAATTGGCCTTGTTTTAGAGTTATAACCATATGCTGGCCTACAGTTGGGCAAACCACCAAAGTGTTCAAGATGCTCTTGGCATCCGAAAGGTACGTTTGATGTGCAACCTATGTCATTATATCTTCAACTGAAAAGATAAGAAGAGAACCTTTCCCTAAAACAATTTTTCTGATGCTAATCAGGGCACGAAAAGATTATGGAAATACTGTAATTCAACCCTGGCGTACACTCAAGAAGTCACGAGTGTTATTAGTCTTCATCAAAGTCTCGCAACAGTTGGCCTGCGTGCTCTGATCTACAGGTATAGTACCACCTTACCTCGATCACCATCAGTGAATTGCAAATGTGAATTGTCAGAGGAAGTCATATATGAGAGATTCAAACAAAAGTCCCCCTTACAAGACAAATAAGAAAAAATGAGCCATGTTCATGGACTTCTTTTCACAATGAACATGAGCTACATTATGTAAGTAGAAAGATGTTGGCAGTTTCCTTTATGGACCAAAACTCAGCCCAAGATGCAGTAAGATGAGTCCCAGCACAAGTACAAGTGAAGCCATGAAGCCCAACCAATTCAAGGCCCAACATAACCTCAGTAAACCTAGGTATATTCATGCATACTCATATCATGTTTTCACTGAGGATAGCAGTACCACTTTGTATCCTACGTTTGCTACTAAGGATAGGAGTACTGTTATGTATACCGGTTTTCTGGGTATTTTTATAGCTTTGTTCAAATCGTCTTGAAAACTGTGATTTATCTTCTCAATGCATTTCCAGCTGTTTCCAGTCGATTTGCTTTTCAAATTCAAACAGCCAGCCAAGCATGTGATGCTCTTGGCGCTCAAACTATCAAAGGGTGAAGTTTTCTTCAACCCGTGACCTTGAGGGTTTCGAGGTCCCTTTTGTTTATGCTTGGTTTGTGTTACACTTACCTATGCATTTGATAGTAGGCTGTATGATCCTAGAAGGAAGTTGTTTTGCCTTTCCTTATTGTTAACATTCTTGTGGAATGCTTTTTGCAAAACATTTTTCCTTCTTATGAAAAGTTAGCTATCTTTGGAAAGTTGGTTTTGTCCTCTTGTTCTTGGCTTTGTTCTACAAAGGATTTCAACAGCATCTAAGCCAAGGACATAAGGACAAACCTCCTTAGTTTATTGGCATGCGTATTGCTCTCTTAAGCAACTTACACTTGCCTATAAATACCAAGCAAAGTGATTTTGCTTGGTGGTCAAATTCATTTGTGTTTTTGTTATTATTAAAGAATATCGGCTTGGCTGTGTTCTTATTCTCTAATGCTCTAAGTCTTCCTAGTGATTATAAATCTTAGAGCCTGAGAAATCAAAAACCGTTTTTCTAAAATCATAAAGCATTTGCATTCCAATACATGAGGTTGTGATTGGAGGTGCAACGACCCCAAGAG
The DNA here is from genome assembly GCA_963682095.1 of Potentilla sterilis. Lineage (NCBI taxonomy): Eukaryota > Viridiplantae > Streptophyta > Magnoliopsida > Rosales > Rosaceae > Potentilla > Potentilla sterilis. Next base: position 11,059,705 of record OY821761.1, read on the forward strand.
TTCACAAGCAGAGTTAGCTAGGGTGTAGTTAAGGTCTGAGTGAAGCTCTTGTATCCCTTTCATGTGTGAGGACTTAGGGGACAAGATGGGAGAGCGTTCTAGTTAAGACTAGGTAGAGTCTTAGAACAGGATAACAACAAGGTCTGGTATCCCAGACTCTATTCTTGTATAAGTCTACGAATCACATAGTGGAAAGGTTTGTCCTTTGGATAAGGGCACGCAGTTTTCTTCCCTGAGTTCAGGGTTTCTGCGTTAAAGAAAAACATCTCTGTGTTGTTTTTACTTTCATCAATCTTTTTCATTACTTGCATAATCGTTGCAAACTGTTAACCAGGATAGCACAACTCCTTGCTATCCTCGGATTACAACATATAACGAAAAAGTTGCAAAGAGTCTTATTCACCCCCCTCTAGGACCTTCAAGTGGTATCAGAGCGGCCACCAACTTGCTCGTGAGATCCTCTTAGAGGGATATGGACCACAGATTCGGTTCCTCACTGAATTCTCCTCCCTTTTTCAATGGGAAAGGGTATTCAGATTGGAAAGTTATGATGTTTACTTTCCTCTCGTCCCAGGACGATGGAAGACAATGGGAAGCAGTTGAGTTTGGATGTTTACTTTCGTTAGCCTTTACTGTAGTTAAAGAGGAAGTAGAGGAAGAGTCTGTATCGGGTGATGGTTCTGTGGTAGAGTTTGCTCTCTTAACCAAAAAATTGGAGAGGATTCTTAGGGAAAAGAGGAACCCTGGGTTTAACCCTAGGTTTAACCAAAAGGGGGCTACAACCAATACCAAATATCCTCGACAAGGGGAAACCAGTAACCCTAGATATCCCAAATCTACCTTCAAACCCATAAACTTTCCTCAGAATGATAAGTGTTTTGAGTGTGGTGGTGTTGGACATAAGGCAGCTGAATGTGCAAACCGGATGAAGCAGAAGGCTCTTAAGGCCACCTGGTCGGACAGTGAGTCTGAACCTTCCTCAGACCATGAGGAAGAGAAGGAGACCGTTGCATTCATTGCATCGGTTAAGCTTGCCCATGCGTCGAACTCTGATATAGATGATGATAACGAAGCTCAAGAGCTTCACAATGCATATTCTGATTTGCATGTTGCATCTAAGTCCATGCTTGACAAGATTGAGGGCTTGTCAAACGAACTTGCCAAGAGTGAGAACCATGTCAAGGAATTACAAGACAAGCTGCAGTTCCAAAAGAAGAAGTGGAAAGCCGACAAGTCTGCCTTGATAAAGGAGAAGGAGTCTCTTGAAGATAGTCTGAGACTTAAGGATGCCTTGACCAGCAACCTCTCCTCCGAGAAGGCCACCTTGAAGCTGCAGCTAGAAGATTGGAAGAAGGAATATAAGAAGTTCTCCGTTGGATCGGATAAGCTCAAAGAGATCGTTAATATGGGAAAACCTGGTCATGACAAGAGTGGTCTTGGTTTTAAGATTGTTAATCACTCAAAATCAAGCAAGAAGAATACAAAGAAGACGGTGAAGTCCCCCAAGGAGGAAGTCTTAAAGTCCAAGGAGATCAAGACCAAGTTTGTTCCAAAATGCCATCATTGTGGTGTCATGGGTCATATTCGACCATATTGCTACAAGCTGAAAAATGAAGGACCTGCTCAGAATGCCGAGAATGGAGTTCTAACATCTCTCAAAGATTCCATTGAGAACTCTCTCAAGGAACTTGTGAAGATTGTTCAAACTCTTGCAAACCCTAACCCTAGGGATGTGTCCAGGAAGAAAATCTGGGCTCCAAAGACCAAGTCCAAGTCTAAGGAACAGCCTGCTCAAGTAGAAGATCACAATGATGAAGAGGAATACGACTCAGACTCAGATAGTAATACTATGAGAGTCTGTTTTCTCAGCCGAACCGTTCTGAAGCCAATAGCCCCACAAAGTACAAGAGCTTATTGCAATGTTGCACTCACTGCCTTGTCAGCTCGGAAATCTGATTCCTGGTACGTTGACAGTGGATGTTCGGCTCACATGACTGGCGATCCCAAGTGGTTCGTATCAAGGGATGATGTCTTTCCAGTCGGCTGCGTTACATTCGGGGATGGAGAAAATTCAGAAATCATTGGTAAAGGGACAGTAAGGGCTCCAGGTCTCCCTGAACTAAAAAATGTCCTTCTCGTCAAAGGCTTGGAAGTATGCTTGCTGAGTGTGAGTCAAGTAGTTGATGAGAACGACTGTGTTATTTTTGACAAGATCAAATGTCTGGTTCTAAATGGAATGGGGGTGAGCGTCATGCAAGGAGATCGGACCAAGGACAATTGCTATTGTATCATGGCTCGGAAGGAGTTTAAGCCTCAAATATGCTTTCGCGCACAAATTGGTGAGCTGCCTCTTGATCTTTGGCACAGACGCCTCTGCCATTTGAATCATCAGGACATCATCAAGCTATCAACCAAGGAAGTAGCTAGAGGTCTCCCTAAGCTTTCCGGGAAAGCTTCAGGTATGTGTGGAGAATGTAAAATTGGTAAGCTTACACGCTCTCCACACTCTGCTCTTAATTCTCAACCCACCTCTAATGTGTTAGAACTCTTGCATATGGACTTGGTAGGACCAGTTAAGACTCCTAGCTTAAACGGTGCGATATATACCCTTGTTATTGTTGATGATTTCTCTCGGTTCACTTGGGTTATGTTTCTTGCATCTAAATCTGATACTTTTGACACATATGATATATTTGCCAAAAGAGTTTCAAATGAGAAAATGCATGAGGGTAAACACATTGTTAGAATTAGGACGGATCATGGTACTGAATTTGATAATGCAAAATTTGATGAGTACTGTGATATGTTTGGTGTGCACCATGAATACTCTTCTCCGATCACTCCCCAACAAAATGGGATTGTTGAAAGGAAGAATCGAGTCTTAGTAGAAATGACTAGGGTAATGCTTAATGCCTCTGGTCTCCCTCACATCTTCTGGGCTGAGGCCGTGAGCAATGCTTGCTATACTCTTAACCGTGCTATTTTCAGGCCAGGAACTGATAAAACTTCTTACGAGATGTGGAAAGGAAGGAAGCCTAATCTGGCCCATCTGAAAGTGTTTGGGAGTCCTTGTTTCATCTACAAGGACCGAGAATACTTGACCAAACTTGATGCACGTTGTGATAAGGGTGTCTTTCTTGGTTACTCTCTCAAAAGCAGAGCATACCGAGTCTACAACAAAATCTCATGCAAGCTAATGGAAACCATTAACGTTGCCATTGATGATGGTCTCGGGTGTACTCACCGGACCGGTTGCACATCTGGAGATGATCCAACAACTCCTACTGATCCCATACAGCCAGATGCAGATGTCACAATCCGCAAGGAAGGTTCTTCAGCTGATGAAGCTGACTCGAGAAATGGAGAGGATCAAAATGATCATGAGGATGGATATGAGGTTACCAATCCCGCAGAAGGTTGTAGGGATGCAACCACAACTACCCAGCCCCCACACAGGACTGGAAGGCGACAAGTGCAAAAAGATCACTCTCCCTCTGACATCATTGGTAATGATTCACAATCTACTGTCACACGCAGCAAGGTAAAACGTGTGGTAAGCAGTTATGCAGTGTTAAAAAGTTTTTTTGCGATGCATAAGTCTACCATAAATAGAGTCATGCACTTTGGTTTTGTGTCCACCATAGAACCTAAGAACGTGAAAGAAGCCCTATGTGATACTGATTGGATTAATGCCATGCAAGATGAATTGAATCAATTTGAGAGAAGTAAGGTTTGGCACCTTGTGCCACGACCCGAAAACAAGAATGTAATTGGCACCAAATGGGTGTTCAAGAACAAGTCTGATGAGAAAGGTGTGATAACCAGGAACAAGGCTAGATTGGTTGTTCAAGGTTACTCGCAAATAGAGAGACTTGATTTTGATGAAACCTTTGCCCCTGTTGCAAGGTTGGAATCAGTTAGGTTGCTTTTGGCAATAGCGTGTTACTTGAGGTTTACCTTGTACCAAATGGATGTGAAGAGTGCTTTCTTGAATGGCATTCTTAAGGAGGAAGTGTATGTTGCACAACCTCCAGACTTCCAAAGCTCTTGCCATCCTGATCATGTGTACAGATTAGATAAAGCTCTTTATGGCCTTAAACAAGCACCTAGAGCTTGGTATGAGAGGTTGTCCACACACCTTCTTGAGCATGGTTATGTTAGAGGTTCAGTTGATAAGACTATGTTTGTAAAAATCACCTCTAAGGATATGTTTATTGCTCAAATCTATGTGGATGATATTGTTTTTGGATCGACTTCCGATAACTTGGTTAAAGAATTTTCTGATCTTATGTCTAAGGAGTTTGAGATGAGCCACTATGGGAAACTGACTTACTTCTCAGGTTTGCAAGTTGACCAAAAGATTGATGGCCTGTTTATATCTCAATCCAAGTATGCCAAGGAACTCGTGAAGAAGTTTGGGATGGAAACATCCTCTCCAGTCACAAATCCGATGGGAACTAGTTGCAAAATCACAGTCGATCTTGATGGAGTTGATGCTGATCAGTCCAACTACCGTAGCATGATTGGTAGCCTGCTGTACTTAACAGCTAGCAGACCTGACATATACTATAGTGTAGGGGTTTGTGCTCGGTACCAAGCTAATCCAAAGGAATCACACGTAAAGGCGGTCAAGCGCATTATCAAGTACATTGCAGGTACAACTGACCTTGGGATTAGCTATACTCTCGACACTAACTGTGAAGTTGCAGGATATTCCGACTCGGATTGGGCAGGAGATGCGAATGACCAGAAAAGTACTTCCGGCGGTGCTTTCTTTGTGGGAAACAACCTTGTTTCGTGGCATAGCAAGAAGCAGAACTGTGTGTCCCTGTCCACAGCTCAGGCAGAATACATTGCTGCCGGAACTTGCTGCACACAACTTTTGTGGATGAAACATATGCTCGCAGACTATGGATTTCAACAAGAGGTTCTATCCCTATTCTGTGACAATACTTCTGCTATCAACATCTCTAAGAATCCTGTGCTGCATTCTAGGACAAAGCATATAGAGATTAGATATCATTTCATCCGAAACTTGGTAGAAGATAACTTGCTTGAGTTGACTTTTATTCCCACTGAAAAGCAATTGGCTGATTTGTTCACAAAACCACTTGACAACCTTAGGTTCACTAGCCTAAGGAAGGCAATTGGTATCTGTGGCCCACACTAATCTTCCCCTGAGAACATGCCTTGTACATAGTTTTTATTTGAAAAATCAAAAAATTTTCATCTAGTTTAGAAGTTTTTGCTCTCAGCCTCACGGGATAGGAATATGTGTTGGTATCCTCAGTAGTCATTGAACTTGACCTAAGTTTTACGTCCTTTACTACCTGAATGATCACTTTACAGTAGCTCATGTGCTTGTGCATCTGCCCTCTATTTGATTGTATCGTGGTCTACATCTCAGAACGAGTTTCACGCTATTTGTACACATTTCTCCCACATTGTGCTTTGCTCAATGGGCTTGTATCAAGTGAGATGGAGGTTTGAGGATTGCTTATGGCCAGGTTACTCTCAAAGTAGTCATCTCTTGAGTCGTGTCCGCGATTCGTTAGAAGGCAGAAACGAGAGTGGCTTGGTCACCACGGTGGTTTTTGGTTGAATATCTACGTCAGGTTATTCTCAAAGTAGTTTTTCATTGGGTCGCATCCACGATTCTTTGGAAGGCAGAAACGAGAATGGCTTGATCTCCCCGGTGAAAGAACTTGCTTGATCTTTAAAAGGAAAAATATATGATATGTGAGCTGCTTCTTCCACTAAAGAATCCGAGCCTTTCACTCTTAGGAGCATCCTTGTTATGCTTAATGCCCTAAAGTCAACTGACTTGGGAGTCATTAGTGAATAGGTTTGCTACATGGATCAGTGGGGATGCCTGGAATGTCTTCTATCCTTCGATGGGGTTTTGATAAAGTCTACTTGGACTATCAAAAGTTTAATTACATATAACCCTATGAGGACGATTGTTCCAGAATGGCCAAAAAGAACTAAATATGTGAACATATGGGCACAAATGCCTAAGAGAACTGGAATTGTGAAGCTATAAGGAAGAAAACCTTACTGGTGCTATAAGGCTGGATACAACCGTTACTATCCTCAGCCTGCTACTCAGTTTCCAACTCACTTGATGCATCTCCATGAGTCCGCCTTGTGTCTATGAAATATTTCTCACACACTTCACGGATTTTGTTCTGTTCATTTTGGACCATATTCACTCAACTAGACAGTCACATTTACATGCTTTGCTCAAAATTTGGTTATTTGTGAGTGGCTAAAAGGTGTCTTACTTTGTGAGTCTATGCTTTGACCATTATGCAAACCCTTGGATCTGAAAAGGTAAATCTCATCCCGTGACTTTTTTTTTTGTTTTGTTTTCTCTTTTTGTTGAACGGCTATTCTAAGGGGGAGAAGTTTTATGCACATGGGTTCTTACACCAATTGCTTTCACTTTTGTTCTCTTAAGGTTGTAAAGTGTGCTTAACAACGATCACTGTTCATCATTAAATGCTGAGTGTGCCTTTGTGCCTTTTATACTGTTTGAAAAAGTAGGAAAATCGCTTTTTCTATGAGGACATGTCAGTCGGCCCTAGTCCATCTATTTAGGCTCTTTGACCTGGTCTTGGCCCAAGGCTCCTTAAGCCCACTTTCTGCATGGACACGTGTTCTCTCCCCTTGAGAAGAGAAACTGTTTTTGGTGGTTCGGTTCCCTTTTTGTCTCCCTTTGCGTGTGGTAGTGGATTGAGTTGCAATTACCAAGGCCAAACATCAAATCACGTCGTCCTGCTTTATTACTCCCATTTTCCCACTTCGTCTCACTCCATCACCTCCACTTCGAATTTCTTCTCTGTTTCTCCTTCTCCTTCCTCCATTGTAGCTGGTCGCATGGCTGATCACTCCCCAACTCACTCTCCTCTGGGTCCTCTCGAACATGAGAAGTCCCCTCTTGCGTCCGCCACTGGCCCTTCCGTTCCCTCCACAGGAACCACAAACATGGAGGATCTGTTTGGACCCACCTCTGCTGGGTCCCCTCGCAGCCAGGCTCGCACTAGAGCCTCTGGCGGTGTCACCATTGCCATGCAATGGTCTGACCTAAAGAAGCGAAAGAAGGACGCTTCGGCGAGTGGCTCCGGTTCACAAAAGACGCCTCGGCCACACCAAGTCTCGTCTGCTCCACTCGCCTCTAGACTTCGTAGTCGATCTGCCACTCTTTCTCCGGGAACTCTGCCAGCAACCACTCCTGCTAAGAGGTCTGCCCAGGTCGCCCCGGTCGTCTCCCCAGCAAGGACCGAGGAATCGGACCCCATCATGGTGGAGACTAGCTCTCTGGATGGCACGAACAGCTCTGATCAAGAATTCAGGGTCTCACCCGTCAAAGCCGCTGCCCCGAGCCCTCCGACGACGAGCAAGAAGGCTGCTGCCAAATCTAAGGATGCTGCACCATCCAAGGTTAAAGGGAAGGCTGTTGCTCCCTCGCAGTCCGAGAAACAAAAGCCTCCTCGCAAGCGTGGTTCACTGTTTGGTCGCAAGGATAGCAAGACAGCCAAACCTCCCAAACCCCAGAAGAAACCTCGCGTCACTCTGCCTAGGGATACCAACGAGGCTATCCCTCTCAAGCGCAAGGTTATTGAGGTACTGCTTGTTCCCCCTATAGAGCATTTCATTTCTGAGAAAGCTAGATCCTTGTTTACCACTTGTACCATCGGTCGTCCGGTGGTGTATGAAAAGAAACTGGCCTTTGATACCCTTCCTAGTTTTGTTAAAGATAAAATCCAACAATTAGGATGGGTAGACCCCTTAGCCTCCTTGCCTATTATCAATCTGACAATAGTCCAGGAATTCTATGCCAATTTCTCTGAGGACATGGCATTGAAGGTTAAGCTTAAGGCCCCCTCCAAGGATCTGCAGGTCTGGGTTCGAAATCATGTAATTAACATCTCTCCTGCCAGTATCCGTAGGGTTCTTAGTCTCCCCACCACCAGGACTGTTGACCTCGATCTCATCCGAAAGCACCTCACCACTGTCTCTTTAACTGACCTTGCTGAGGTTTTGTACTCGACTCCCTCCCAAGCTCCTATTCCTACTGTCTGTCTAGCGAGTCAATACATGCCTGAGTTTGTAAAGGTTTTGGGTTTTGTTGTTCGGTCTCTTCTCACTCCCTCCACTCAAACCAGCAAAATCACCAAACGCCAAGGAGCCTTCATCTCCTATTTGCTTCAGGATAATAACCCTCCCTTTCCAGCATAGTACTTCATCTATCAAGCCATCCACAAGGCTGCTGTTGCCCAGCGCAACTCTGCCAAAAGCTCGCTTGTCTTTCCCGGGGTTATTTGTCTTCTTTGCTATGATGCGGGTGTGAATACCCGAGATGGTGATGCGGTTCTTCCCCCCATTCCTCCGATTGATCTGACCTCCGTTCACAAATCTGTGTCCCAAGCTGGGATGTATGTTGAGTCTCTAGAGCATACGAGTCTCAAGAAGGAGCTGAAGGAGGCCATCCAGTCTGCCGTTGAGGATCTCAAAGTCTCTTTCTCTCAGAAGTTTGAGGAATTGAAGACTCACATGGATGAACTTGCACAAGCGGCCAACCCTAGCAATCATTCAGCCTCTGACTCTGCGTCCAGCTCAGATGGTCAGCTTCGTGCTCAGGAACCTGCGGGCAGGGAGGATCAAACTCAGGGGGAGTCTTCGGATCGCTCCATCTCAGGAGATGACGATGTAGAGTACATCAGTGATGAGGATGAGGATGTCTGATACTCTTGCCAGCCCTGCTTTCTGTTGTTTTCCTGTTTTGTTTTTGTTTTTGCCCTGTTTTGTTGAGACATTGTTTGTTTTATGTTCCTTTGATTGACTATCTGTTGAACATGGATGTTCTCTGTTTCCCTTTGTCCTTCTGTGACAAAAAGGGGGAGAACTAGTTGTAGGGCATTATGTTGGTTGATCTATTCCCTGCTTATTTCAGTTATTAACTTATCTGAGAATGTGCGCATCTGACTTAATGCCATGGTTATCCTAAAATATTCTCTATGCCTTCACTTGTGTTCTTGTTTAGTTTTCTTAAGGACAGGTTGTGTATCTTGAGGAATCTGTGATGCTGATTCTGTTGGTTAGAACTAGTTGTTTTGGATAGCTAGGTGTGTTTTGTCCAGGAATGCCAAAGGGGGAGATTGTAAGTAGAAAGATGTTGGCAGTTCACTTTATGGACCAAAACTCAGCCCAAGATGCAGTAAGATGAGTCCCAGCACAAGTACAAGTGAAGCCATGAAGCCCAACCAATTCAAGGCCCAACATAACCTCAGTAAACCTAGGTATATTCATGCATACTCATATCATGTTTTCACTGAGGATAGCAGTACCACTTTGTATCCTACGTTTGCTACTAAAGATAGGAGTACTGTTATGTATACCGGTTTTCTGGGTATTTTTATAGCTTTGTTCAAATCGTCTTGAAAACTGTGATTTATCTTCTCAATGCATTTCCAGCTGTTTCCAGTCGATTTGCTTTTCAAATTCAAACAGCCAGCCAAGCATGTGATGCTCTTGGCGCTCAAACTATCAAAGGGTGAAGTTTTCTTCAACCCGTGACCTTGAGGGTTTCGAGGTCCCTTTTGTTTATGCTTGGTTTGTGTTACACTTACCTATGCATTTGATAGTAGGCTGTATGATCCTAGAAGGAAGTTGTTTTGCCTTTCCTTATTGTTAACATTCTTGTGGAATGCTTTTTGCAAAACCTTTTTCCTTCTTATGAAAAGTTAGCTATCTTTGGAAAGTTGGTTTTGTCCTCTTGTCCTTGGCTTTGTTCTACAAAGGATTTCAACAGCATCTAAACCAAGCACATAAGGACAAACCTCCTTAGTTTATTGGCATGCGTATTGCTCTCTTAAGCAACTTACACTTGCATATAAATACCAAGCAAAGTGATTTTGCTTGGTGGTCAAATTCATTTGTGTTTTTGTTATTATTAAAGAATATCGGCTTGGCTGTGTTCTTATTCTCTAATGCTCTAAGTCTTCCTAGTGATTATAAATCTTAGAGCTTGAGAAATCAAAAACCGTTTTTCTAAAATCATAAAGCATTTGCATTCCAATACATGAGGTTGTGATTGGAGGTGCAACGACCCCAAGAGTTCACAAGCAGAGTTAGCTAGGGTGTAGTTAAGGTCTGAGTGAAGCTCTTGTATCCCTTTCATGTGTGAGGACTTAGGAGACAAGATGGGAGAGCGTTCTAGTTAAGACTAGGTAGAGTCTTAGAACAGGATAACAACAAGGTCTGGTATCCCAAGCTCTATTCTTATATAAGTCTACGAATCACATAGTGGAAAGGTTTGTCCTTTGGATAAGGGCACGCAGTTTTCTTCCCTGAGTTCAGGGTTTCTGCGTTAAAGAAAAACATCTATGTGTTGTTTTTACTTTCAGCAATCTTTTTCATTACTTGCATAATCGTTGTAAACTGTTAACCAGGATAGCACAACTCCTTGCTATCCTCGGATTACAACATATAACGAAAAAGTTGCAAAGAGTCCTATTCACCCCCCTCTAGGACCTTCACATTATTAATTGAGTAATTTCATTTCTTACCATTCACAGTGGTGATCACGACATGACAATTCCTCACATGGCTACACAAAAATGGATAAATTTGCTCAATTTGAGTCTGAATGAGACATGGAGGGCATGGTCAGTTGATAACCAAACTGCAGGGTGAGTTGATAACTTGCTCATTTTCTTTACCTTTTCATTTATTTATTGAACTATTATAATTAAATTTGAAGCTAATGCAGGTACACCAAGAAGTTTGTAAATGAAGTTTTCAATTTGACGTTTGCGACTGTAAAGGCAAGCACAAGTTTTATACTTTGCTCTCCTCTAGTAGGAAGCAAATTTTAAAAGCAAAAGATTTTAACTAAATTTTTTGTATTGTTTATATTCAGGGAGGAGGTCACATTGCAGCAGAGTACAAGGTTACAGAATGCTCTGCTATGGTTGGTAGATGGATTGCTAAATACCCTATCTAATTATATGTATTTAATCTCTTCAAGATACCTAATGTGTTAGAACCTTTTTGGACTCAAACACTATCTGTTTATATGATCAGTCAACATTGGATAAATTTCGGCTTAACAAGAAGCATTACTAGTATGACTCAGTTTCAGAGATGGTTATTAAGTAGTATATCACTTGATAAACATAGAGGTTCATTATATAAAGACCTGAATTACATTGAATTAGTATTGTGATAGAACTAAGCCTCTAAAGTTGCAGATTCAGTATTTGATCTGTATTAGGATTCAGTTATGGGATTGAATTCTGTTTTGATCGAGTTGGCCAATATAAATAGTAGGCATTAGTCCCTGTGTTCAATATCAGTTTTAGCATTGAGATACAGCCCCATTCTGTTGCTAGATATTGATACACAGAAGACTTTGTTCCTGTTCTTTTGATCGATTTAACTTGTGTGCAGTTCATCTTCAGTATAACAACATGTCTGGATCTAAGGTTGCTATGAAGGCTGATTGGAGAAGTGATGAAGGTATGATTCCTAGTGCAGCTAGGAAAACTTTATTCCACATTCTGTATTGTGTTCTTGATATATGTTTGATGTGTTTGTGTGTTCATAAACCTGATCTTGATCTGCAAAATATTAATTTCAGTTAAACAATTGGTATCAGAGCCTTTTGGTTTATAGATACACAAATCGTATACTTCAGAATTTTTATCAAGAACAGTTTAGTAAAAACCATCATGCTTTAATCCAAACAACAAATCTTAATTCGTTTTTGTTTAAAACCCGGGCATCAAAACCCATTCCAGAAAGTAGCCTTTCAATGTTACCGTTGAACTACATAACGGCTAGTTTTAAAAAAAAATTTCCTATCTTAAGTAAAACTGAGGCTTAATCCTCAGAAAAGGGGATTCAAAACACTGCTACAGGAAAAACGAAATCAAGGAAAAGGTTTGTCTGAAACTAAATTGCTTCCTTTTATAATGCTTAAAATTAAAATTTGGTGCTGTGCTGTAGCAGAGGCAAAGGTATGTTTTCTGGATTCCAAAACTTGCGTTTCAATTCTGCATCTGTGGGAATGTTCATATTATGAAGTGTTGGCATGTAGATAAAGTATTCGTTGTGGTTGACGTGTGCCTATATCTGTTCAATGATGCATGAATTGGTTGAAATCGTGTGATATGGAGTTTGTGGATATATTTTGCTTCATGATATTCTGATTCCTTGTTGGTTGTTTCTGTTCCAATTTAAGTCTATTAAAATCTGAAGAATCCTTAAATCTAATGCATCTAAAACATTAGAATGATTGATTAAGGAACAAACTTACATATCAATAACCATTTTGCCAAAGCAAATTTTTATTGATATAACTAATAAAAAAATTTTTTGTGCAGTGCTTTAAAGTTTTATTTTGTTTTGTTTCCAAAGAAGCACTCAAACAAGATTTTAAAACATATGCAGAAGTATATATATGTTCTGGGATTGATACAGATTTTTTGAAACTTTTCCTTGTCTAAAGACCTTGACTGTTTTCATCAAATAACCAATTCTGCAGCATATAGTATGCTGAATTCAGAAACTACAGAACTACAAAAATTTTATATCATAAAGATGTTATTTTTGTGTTGCTTGAGTTTATAAGATGATATTATGTCTTTTTGGTTTTTACAGTAGCCTAACACACAGGAAAAATTCTTATATACCTTCTGTTTTGCTTTTTAAAGGTAACTATGCTTCACTAGGACAAGTAGAATATCTGAATGGCAACAACTTTAGGAAGTGGAAAAAGCAAGTGGAGTTCTATTTGGCTATGCATAACAATATGGATTACTGTCTGCATGAGCCTAAGCCGATTCATGATATTGATGAGGAAAGTACTGAAGAATTCAAGTGGCACCATCATGAGTGGTATAGGACCAATAGAATGGCAAAGAATGTTATAAGTTACACTATGTCTGAGATAGTGAGAGGGTCAATTGAGGAGCCTGAGGATGCTGTGGATTACATGGCAGCCATATCTGAGAAATACATAGCTAATGAAAGAGCTGAAGCTGCTAGATTGAATAAAGAATTTCATGAGATTAAGTTTGATGGCACAGGCAGTGTGAGAGAGCATATCATGCATAAGGTTCACATTAATGCCAAACTAAGGGAGCTTCAGATGGGAATCACTGATAATCAGCTGATTCATGAAGTTTTAGACTCTCTCCCAATTAGTTACAGCCATCTTAGGACCACTTATAATGCTTCAGATATTAAGTGGACCATTAATAAACTTATTTCAATCTGTGTGGATGAAGAAAATAGAATCAAGAAGGAGGCTGGACCAACCACTGCAGTTCATTTAGTTGAGAAGCCTAAAAAGAAGAAAAACAAACTTAAGGTTAAGCAGACCACCAATTTTAAGTCTTCAGAAAATTCCGGTGAGCCAAAACCTGTCAAAGGTTTCAAACCTGAGAAAGGATACAGTTCTGCCAAATTCAATTGCTTCTTCTGTAAAAAGGGAGGACACATGAAAAAGGATTGTAATGGATGGAAGGCTTGGATGATAAAGAAGGGTGAGTCTTTTCAAAATTCTGTTTTCTCTTTAGAAGTTAATTTTCTTAACGTTAGTACACACACTTATTGGCTAGATTCTGGTTCACCAATACACATTACTACATCTCTACAGGGTATCACAAGGAGGAGGGCTCCAAGGACAAGTGAGCAGAATGTGTGTGTGGGGAACGGCCAAAAAGTAGCAGTGAAGGCCATAGGATGCTTGAAGATTGATTTAGGCTTAGGCAATTTTATTTTTCTTGAGAATGTTTACTACATTCCCTCTCTTAAGAGGAATTTGATTTCAGTAGGTCTTTTGATTGGCATTGGATGCAAACTTATTATTGATTTTAGTGGAATAAAGATTTTTCAGAATTCGAAATATCTTGGTTGTGGCTCTTTTTCAAATAATTATCTTAAACTTGATTGTTCTGTGATTAAGAATGAGATTCTTATGCTTGAAAATAATGCAGAAACTATAACTGAAAACACAATTACAGGAGTTAAGAGATCTTTATTCAATAATAAGTCTGCTTTTCTTTGGCACAGAAGATTAGGACATATTTCCAAAGAGAGATTGAAAACACTCGAGAAAAATGGAATTTTACCTAGCTTGAACTACACTGATTTAACTGATTGCATTGAATGTTTCAAAGGCCAATTGACAAACAAGAGAAAAATCACTGCAGCAAGAAGTCATAAGCTATTAGAACTCATTCATACAGATATATGTGGACCTTTTAAACATAAGACTATGTGTGGAAATATCTATTTCATCACATTCATAGATGACTACTCTAGGTACTGCTACATATACTTACTTTCAGAAAAATCTCATGCATTGGAAGCTTTTAAAATTTTCAAAACTGAAGTCGAGCTCCAATTAGAGACAAAAATAAAGACAGTAAGATCAGATAGAGGAGGGGAATATTATGGTAGACATACGAGTGCAGGCCAGCAAAAAGGACCATTTGCAATGTTCTTACAAGAACATGGTATTAAGGCACAGTATTCTACCCCATATACTCCAACTCAAAATGGAGTAGCTGAGAGGAAAAACAGAACTCTTCTCAATATGGTTAGGTCTATGATGTGTACTTCAAGTCTGCCAATCTATCTATGGGGTGAAGCACTTAAGACAGCAAATTACATTTGCAATAGAGCACCCTCTAAATCAGTAGATAAAACACCTTTTGAGTTATGGTGTGGAAGACAACCTAGCTTGCACCACTGCCACGTATGGGGTTGCAAAGCTGAAGCTAGAATTCCAAACATACTACAAGAAAAACTAGGTCCTAAAACTATTAGTTGTTATTTTATTGGTTACTGTGAAAAATCTAAAGGATACAGATTCTATGCACCTAAAAATAAAACCAAATTGATGGAAACCAATCAAGCCAAATTTTTGGATGAAGGTGTATGCAGTAATAATTTTGAGGATTTATCCTTAGAATTTGATGAGATTATTGAGAATGAGGATTCAGTACAGATACTGCCTCTAGTTCAGAACACAGTAAGGTCAAATGCGACTAATCAAATGCAAAATCAGTTAAACACAGAAAATTTAGTTCAAGAGCCTCAAAATCAGAATGCAGATCAGCCTTTAGATGATCAGATGGATTTAGATCCTCAGGATATAGATATAGAAACCCCAAACTTAGAAAATCCTCAGCTTAGAAGATCTACAAGACAGAGAAAACCAGTCTATGGTGAAGGCAGTGACTATCATGTTTTTCTACAAGAGCAAGATATTTTAGCAGAAGATAATGATCCCTTAAGCTTCAAACAAGCTCAGTGTAGCAATGAATTTAGTGAATGGGAGAAAGCTATGCAAGAAGAAATTAACTCTATGTCTAAAAATAAAGTTTGGGAACTTGTGAAACCAGACCCTAACCATAAAGCAATCGGTTGTAAGTGGGTTTTTAAGACTAAGAGAGATGCAAATGGCAATATAGAGAGACACAAAGCTCGTCTAGTGGCTAAGGGATTCACACAACAAGAGGGTATTGATTATAATGAAACTTTTTCTCCTGTATCTACTAAAGATTCATTTAGAATTATAATGGCCTTAGTTGCACATTATAATATGGAATTGCATCAAATGGATGTCAAAACTGCATTTTTGAATGGAGAACTGGATGAAGTTATTTATATGAAACAGCCTGAAGGTTTTGTGAAGTCAGGAAAAGAAAATCATGTATGCAGACTTAAGAAATCAATTTATGGTTTAAAACAAGCTTCCAGACAATGGTACAAAAAATTCGATTCAGTTGTATCTACTTTTGGCTTTACAGAAAACATAGTTGATGAATGTGTATACCTTAAGACTGCAAAAACTGAATTTATATTCTTGATTTTGTATGTGGATGATATTCTTTTAGCTAGCAGCAGTGTTAAACTACTAAAAGAAACCAAGTCCTTTCTATCAAGCAATTTTGATATGAAAGACTTAGGAGAGGCTTCTTTTGTTTTAGGAATTGAAATTAAGAGAGACAGAAAGTTAGGGGTTTTAGGCTTATCTCAACACAATTATATTCAGAAAGTGTTAAAAAGATTTAACATGGAAACATGTTCTCCAGGAGATGCCCCTATGTCTAAAGGTGATAAACTGTCTAAAATTTCTAAAAATGAGGGGAAGATGATTCAAATGGAGAGCAAACCATACGCCAAGCTTATAGGTAGCTTAATGTATGCACAAGTTTGCACTAGGCCAGATCTTGCATTTTCTGTAGGAATTTTATCCAGGTTTCAATCTGCACCTACTCAAGAACATTGGGTTGCAGGTAAGAAGGTCCTTAGGTATTTACAGAAAACTAAATCTCATATGTTGGTTTATAGACAAGTCAAGAATTTAGAATTGGTAGGTTATACTGATTCAGATTTTGCTGGAAATTTTCCAAAATCCAAAAAGTCTACTTCAGGTTATGTTTTCATGCTTGCTGGTGGAGCTGTTGCATGGAAAACCATGAAACAAGGCTTAATAACTACATCTACTATGCAGGCAGAATATATAGCAATATATGAAGGAGTTTGTGAGGGATTATGGATTAGGAATTTTTTGATATATACTGAAGTCTTGAGTTACATTGTTACAAATCCGTTGAAAATTTATTGTGACAATGAAGCTGCAGTATTTTTCAGTAAAAACAGTAAGAGGTCTAGCAATTCTAAACATATTGATTTGAAATATTATTCTGTGAGACAAAGAGTTAAACGTAAAGAGATTGATGTCTTAGACATAGATACGATTTCTCAGCTGGCAGATCCTTTCACTAAGGCACTTCCAATTGTGGTTTTTCAGAAACATGTGAAGAATATGGGAGTATTATCAGAATTGTATGCTTGAGTTCTGTGGGAGCTTATAAAGTTTTTCTGTTTCTATTTTATTTTGTGTTACAAGCAGCTTTCAGTTGTAATCTTATTTTGGGAACAACTTGTAATTTTTCACTTGATCAATAAAGACTTGAGGAATTTCATTCTGCAAGTATTGTTATTAGATTACTTATGGAAGTGTTTTAGCTGAACCAATTTTGTTTTTAACTTATAGAACATAATATCTTACAGTTAAGTTTTCATTTAAACAGCATTCATTTTTGTAAGTTGCTGTTACAGAATTTTGATTATGTCAGAATTAAGGACTGTGAGTTTTTGACATCTCAGGTGGATATACTTGTCGAAATTATTCTCACTCTATCACTCAAAAGCTTATGTGATTATAGTAACTCTTGTATGTGATCTTTAATCATTTTGATTATTAATCATCCATGATTCTAGGTTCTGCATTATGTTACTGTGAATTGACCAAGCTGAATGAACTATGAGTTTTGTATGCTTCAGTGCACATTTTAGTTGTTAGCTTTTCATTGATTTATTCATATGATCTGATATGATTGTGTTTGGTCCAAGTGGGAGATTGTTAGAACCTTTTTGGACTCAAACACTATCTGTTTATATGATCAGTCAACATTGGATAAATTTCGGCTTAACAAGAAGCATTACTAGTATGACTCAGTTTCAGAGATGGTTATTAAGTAGTATATCACTTGATAAACATAGAGGTTCATTATATAAAGACCTGAATTACATTGAATTAGTATTGTGATAGAACTAAGCCTCTAAAGTTGCAGATTCAGTATTTGATCTGTATTAGGATTCAGTTATGGGATTGAATTCTGTTTTGATCGAGTTGGCCAATATAAATAGTAGGCATTAGTCCCTGTGTTCAATATCAGTTTTAGCATTGAGATACAGCCCCATTCTGTTGCTAGATATTGATACACAGAAGACTTTGTTCCTGTTCTTTTGATCGATTTAACTTGTGTGCAGTTCATCTTCAGTATAACAACATGTCTGGATCTAAGGTTGCTATGAAGGCTGATTGGAGAAGTGATGAAGGTATGATTCCTAGTGCAGCTAGGAAAACTTTATTCCGCATTCTGTATTGTGTTCTTGATATATGTTTGATGTGTTTGTGTGTTCATAAACCTGATCTTGATCTGCAAAATATTAATTTCAGTTAAACATAATGGTCCAGAAAGATATAAACTTTTTGTTCTGGTGATGATAATATATCCAGTCGTTTTTATTCTGTACAAGGAAAGTGATAATAGTTGACTAGACAGATTGAATTCAATGAAATACTGTTCTAAACTTCTGATTATATCTAAATGGCTGTTGAGGATCTCCAACTAGGCAAATACAGATCTGAAAGCTCATCTGCTTTGTGCTTAGAAGATATTAAAAGCTTTAATATGTATAAACTACATAGAAGTTAGAACAAAAAAAACTGAAAGAAAGCATTCTCGAACTGGACTGTTGAAAACTCCCCATCCATCCGAGATAAAAAAACTTGAAAACTAGCAGCAAGCCTGCAAATCTAGACAAAAAAAGTTAGATCAAACTATGAAGCGCATTGTCAGCTGGTTTATAATTGACTTCCAGCTACAACCGAGTTTTCTGTTGCCGTTTCTAAAACAATGTACTGTACTAGCATAACTTGCCATATCAAATTGTTTTGGTCATATAACAACCATGTCAGATGGTGGGATATTCATTTTCTCCCAATATATAAACGATTCGAGGCTGCAACCACTCTAGTTTAGGAGCACAATCTGTTCAAAAGAATGCCTCGGAAGTCGGATCGCATTTCATCAAGGCAAAAGCAAAAGCATGCTTCTAGTGATTTTGGAGTTTACCAAAGAGGAAACTGAATGCGAGTCTGACTAGTTCGATCACCTCATAATAACATAACAATAATGACCCTTTATTATTGATTCACATCGACATGTTACAAGTCTTGTTCTATAACAGACTATTACAGATAAGTTATTATTATCGCACCTTGGTCACCGAAAGTCTTTCTAGTTGACATAGCTGTTTAAATATTTGGCTTCATCGTCATGGCATTACAGCAGAGTTTTCAAGTATGAATTGGAGCAAGAGGTTGCCATCCAGCAGGTGAAGGGGGAGGGGGTGAGTACACATTACATGTACATTTATGATTCTCGCATTTCACTAAATAAGATGGACAAAGCGGTTCTTCGCAATCAGCAGCAGTTTGGCAAGGTTGGCCGAAAGAGCTCCTTCCTTCCACACATAGCTGCACACCTACCAAACAATATATATTCTCATTTTCAGTGTGATAACGAACGACTATGATTGATAAGATTGGAGAGTAAATATATATATACACACACAGTGGCGGACGCAGAAAATTATGTGAGTGGGGGCAAAAAAAAGAAAAAAAACATAGAGTTTTATTTACGCGAAGCGTAAAAAAAAATTTATGTGGATTTCAATATAAGTCTCTACTTTCTTTAAAATATGTGTATGTGTGTCATTAAAAGTTGTGCAAATGAATGCGAGACCAAGTTCTTGAGATTCTTAGAGAGTCGAAAAGCGGTTGGTTGATTGAAAGACTCACAACAACAAGAGTGGTAGTAGGATTAGCCGATTTGAATATTAGATTAATATAATGAGAATATGGGAGAATATAAAAATAGTTTAAACTATTTAGATCGTGATTTGCCGAATCCTATTAGGGTTATATTACTTAATTATATAATATAAATATACAAATATATATTTGAAAGGACACCGTTGGAGTTGGTAAAAAAAAAAACAGAAGTTGCAGCCATCAGGATAAGTATACAAATATATACCACATAGTTCGGTGGACTTTTTGTAAAAAAAAAAAAAAAAATTGCAGTCATCAAAATCTCAGTGGGGGCACTGGCCCCCTCTGGCCCCTATGTGCGTCCGCCACTGCACACACATCACACATAGTTCCTATTCAGAGCGAACCTTCGCTCTGAAATTAACGCGCGAAGTTCTTTTTTTGACACACTTTTTGGTCATATTTTCACATCTCCACCGTTCAGATGTTAGAACCTAATGTTTAGATCATCTCTGTAAAATTTCATCCAACTTGATAGTCGTTTGACCTTTTATCATGGTGATTTACACGAACAGTTCAGGTTGAACATATTCGGTTTGTTCATTTATTTAATATAGTTTTAATACCTTAACAGTAACTAAATTAGATGAAATTTTATAGGAATGATCTATACATTAGGTTCAAACATTTGAATGGTGGAGATGTTAAAATATGATAAAAAAGTGTGTCAAAAAAAGAACTTCGCACGTTAATTTCAGAGCGAAGGTTCGCTCTGAAACATTTGAATGGTGGAGATGTTAAAATATGATAAAAAAGTGTGTCAAAAAAAGAACTTCGCACGTTAATTTCAGAGCGAAGGTTCGCTCTGGATAGGAACTATATATATATATATATATATATATATATATATATATATATCTCCGTCTACTAAGGATCCCTCATTATGTTCATTTTAAGAAATCAATTATTAAACTAATTTTTTTGATTGAATTTTTACATTCCACAATTCAAAAACTAGGTTTATATGTGTAGATCATTTATGTAAATTTTAGCCAAAATTGTGACCATTAAAGCATATAACTAGATGAAATCAATGGACGTATGAAATCGTCAAATCTGAACTGTTTATGTTTTTATTTGTAAATTACAATTTCACTGTTCTAACGATTATCAAAAAGAGTGAAAATTTTCAGATATAATCTACTCATATAAACATGAAAGTAGAATGGTGGAGATATTAATATGTAATTAAAAAGTATGTTAAATGATCGATCCCTCAAAATAATCAAAATGAGGGATCCCTCATTTGAAAGGGACTGGAGTGTATATATATAGGGCCCTTCTACTACGGGATCCCTTAAATTGTTTATTTTAACGGGATCAATTATTAGGCCGATTTTTTAATCACATTTTCACATCTCCACCGTTTAATTACTAGATTTGTATGTGTAGATCGTTCTTGTAAATTTTTAGCCAAAATGGTAATTGTTAAGGCATCTAACTAGATGAAATCAATGGACGTATGAAATCTGTCAAAGTTGAACCGTTCATGTTTTTACTTGTAAATTACAATTTTGAATGCTCTAATGATTATTAAATAGAATGAAATTTTTTAGATATAATATACTCATATAAACATGAAAGTTGAACGGTTGATATGTTAATATATGATCGAAAAATAGGTTAAATGGTCGATCCCTTAAAATGACGAAAATGAGGGATGATGAAATGAAGCGCATGCATGGAATGGTTAAAATGAATTTAACCCTTTGAATGGTTAGATATATGTTGAGATAATGAGATGTGGTTAGATATATGTTGAGATAATGAGATGTACCAGCTGTGAAGAGCAGGAATACAAGTAAAATAGCCATTGTCGATGAAGAGTTAGCCATTGGTAGGTACGAAAGCAAGTATGTTTGATCTTGTGATGGTGCTTACTCACTACTATTGTAGTCCACTATATGGCTCCCTATACTCAGTTATGATTTATATAGGAGAGGCCATTATCTAGAAATGGTATGAAGTTGTACATTGTTTTGATTTTTAGAATGAAGTTGTACATTGGTTGGTAACAAAGTGTTACCATGGATCAAGAGTATTTATCACTCTTAAATCAGTTAAATGTTTCCGGATTCTGTGTTACTGTGTACAGTAAATCAGTTGATTTGGGGAGAAGAATGATTCATGCTAACACAAAGATTACCATTTGGCTTCTTTTGGTAAATCAATTGATCCTAGCAGATTTCTGGGGTCAAAATAAAGAATTCAAAAGAAATTAACTCTAGAGTGCATGTAAAGGGTGAGTTTTTTTTTGTTTAATCAGTTATTAAATTTTCTTATAAATAAAATTTAATCCTATTAGATTCTTCTGATTAATATCAACTAGATTTCCTACATGTGTAATTGTCCATCAACGACGGTATCCTCAAAGGGTTTCTAGGCCCAAAGACTAATCTGTACTGGGAATCATGTCAAAACGCTTTCTTCCCATTGGTCACCAAGAATAAATTGGGATTTAAACTCCAATTAGTATCGGTGAGATTCGAACTTGAGTATGAGGGATTCACACACAAAATCTCTTACCAACTCGACTAGCTCAGTTTATCCTATTCCATCAGTTAACAAAAAAAATAAAAAATAAAAATAAAAAAAAAAAATAATAATAATAATAATAATATCTGTTATGATTAGGAGAAAGAGCCTCTCTTCCATTGTTAGGTGGTATCAATCCCCTAACTCTTCCATTGAAAAGTAGGGTTGCATCAACGGAAGCAGATTATTATTATGTCAGACAAATACACCTGCAGAAAATAATGTCAGACGTCTTCAAAAACTTTCCTGAAGAAATCATACAAGAAATCTTCGTGAAGTTGCCCATCAAAATCTTTAGTCCAGTGCACCGTAGTGTGTAAGTCATGGAGATCTCTGATCACAAGCTCTACCTTCAGTGACGCCCATCTCATGTGCAGCCAGACCAACGTTGATGGTCTCTTTCTAAGAACTGCATATACAAATCAAAAGAAGCTTCATTTCTCCTCACATTTGGATAACCCTGAATTCGATGAGTACACCAAGCTCGCAAGTCCACTCACAAATTTGTTCAAAAACAAACATAGAAAATACTTAGGAAAGGAGAGCGATTTCTATGTGACTATATGTTGCTGGAACTTGTGTGGCCTGGTGTGCCTTGCTTCTCAAATTATCACAATGATTTGGAAACCCTTGTATCAGAAAGTAAAAGATCTTTCCTAGGCCACAAACACTTGGCTTCTGATGGGAATCAGGGTACGAACACGGGCCTCCAACAGTCACTCAACAGACACCAGAAATAAAGAGCAGCGAACTCATAAAATATGACAAATCTATATCACAAATAAACTGATTTTATTCATAAAACATAAGCTTCCTAACAACTATTATAATACCCATATATATAGGGTTTACAAAACTTAGAAAATAAGTAAGTCTAGACTAAAATAGAAAACTAATTAAACGAAAATCCTATATTAAATGTAATATGATGCCCTAAAATATTTAACTAATTAAATATTCAAGATTATAAATCTATAATTAAATTATAAATAATAGGGAAAAAGACCATTTGAACAAAATGGGTTTAAAAATTGTCCATTCCAATGTTTATATCCCAAACCAATGAATCTTGAGAGAATTACACAACTACCCTAGTAAATATAATTCAGTTATTTACCCTACCCTAACCAATACTAAAACTCTCTCTCTCTCTCTCTCTCTCTCTCTCTCTCTCTCTCTCTCTCTCTCTCTCTCTCTCTCTCTCTCTGCCGCCCTCAACCCTTCTCCACCGCCTCCTACCCCCACGTGCCCACCCTCTCTCTCTCTCTCTCTCTGCCGCCCTCAACCCTTCTCCACCGCCTCCTACCCCCACGTGCCCACCCTCTCTCTCTCTCTCTCTCTGCCGCCCTCAACCCTTCTCCACCGCCTCCTACCCCCACGTGCCCACCCTCTCTCTCTCTCTCTCTCTCTGCCGCCCTCAACCCTTCTCCACCGCCTCCTACCCCCACGTGCCCACCGCCGACTCCAACCACAGCCCAAGCGCGGCCACATCTGCCACGTCCCCTGCGCCTTCTCCGCCGTAGCAAACTCCGGCGTCGATTCCCACCCCGACATTCCCATCTCTGTTACCCGCACCCCGGCCCTCCCACCTCTACCACCGCCACGTCAGCCCTACTCCAACCTCCGCCGCGCTCTCTCCATCGACCTTGGGCTACTGTGTGGAGGAGCAGACGCCGAGGGCACCGGGATGCTGGGTCGAGGCGTTGGCCTGGGCAGGAATCAGAGCAATCGAGGTCGATATCGGGAGGGAGGCCGAGATCGATGGGTGCCCAGATCAATCTGGGACTGAGTTGATAGAGGGATGCAGGGATTGATGGCCTCGGGTCCGGCTGGAGCGTAGTCGGCCAAGGCTAGGGTGAGAATCCGGGACTGAGTTGATATTGAATGTGTAATCTGGGACTGAGAATCGATGGGTGCCCAGATCAATCTGGGACTGAGTTGATATTGAATGTGTAATCGATTAATGGGGGTCAGTAATCGATTATTGGGGGTCAGTAATCGATTACTGGGGGTCAGTAATCGATTACTGGAGGTCAGTAAAGGGGTCAGTAACATGGTTACTGAAAAATATGGAATCAGTAACATGGTTACTGAAAAATATGGAATCTGTAACCTGATTACTGGGGGTCAGTAATCGATTACTGGGGGTAAGTAACTTGATTACTATGGATCAGTAACATGATTACTGGAAAATATGAAATCTGTAACCTGATTACTGGGGGTCAGTCAGTAATCGATTACTGGAAATCTGTAATCTGTAAATTATTTACTGAGGGTCAGTAACCATCGTCCAATAACCTGATTATAAAAAAAAAAATTAAAAATTAAAAATATGGCAAAAAAAAAAATTCCGGCGAAAAAAAAATTTGGTGACCGGAATCCGGCGACCAGGCTCCGGTGACCGGCCATGGGAGGCCGGAGGAGTTGAGTGATATTTCGGCAAAGTTCAGTTTTTTATCTTCCACTTTCTCAGCACATTATAATTCAAAAATATGTTAGATAAGACAAAAGGACAAAAAAGGAAGAAAAAAAATTAATTTTGTACTAGAATTGAAAAAGATTTGTTCAAATGGGCAATAGAGTTGTTACCTTATGTTGAATAAGAGAGAAAAATAAGATGGTCATTGAAATGGGTAATGAGGGGGCCTTTTTTATACTAAATGGGCATTTTCCCTAAATAATATCTTTGAAGTTGCCTTATATGAGCCTGCATCAGCTTTGAATCTGATTGGGCCAGGTGCGACTTTGGTCAGTTGATAACCAAACTGCAGGGTGAATTGGAAAACTTGCTGATTTCTGTACTTTCGCTTTTATTTATTCTACTTTTATCATGAAATTTGAAACTAATGCAGGTACACCAAGAACTTTGTAAATGAAGTTTTTAATTTCACATTTGGGACTGTAAAGGCAAGCACAAGTTTTTGCTTTGCTCTCCTCTAGTAGGAAGCCACTTCTAACAGCAAAAGATTTTAACTAAATTTTTTGTCTCGTGTTCAGAGAGGAGGCCACATTGCTGCAGAATACAAGTTCAAAGAAATGTGCAGCTATTAATAGATGGATGTGTTATTACCCTCTTCAAGATACCGAATGGGCCAGAAAGATATGAAGTTTTTGTTTGGTGATTATAGTGCAGTAAATAAGCTCCTTCTGCTTTGTGCTTAAAAAAGATCAAGATATTTGATCTGTGTAATCTACTTAGAAGTTAAACTAAAAAACAGAAAGAAAGCATTCTCGAACTGCACTATTGAGACTCCCCATCCATCCGAGATAGAAAACATGAAATGTATGTAATCAACCCTTGAATCCAGAGTTCAAACAGCAATCACACGCCCAATCTCAGAACTGGTGTCTTGAAAGCGAAAACACACATACATACTTTGATCATAAGGCATTATTTATAGTACATAACCTACTCCAGAACAGAAAGCAAAGGAAGTAAACTAGCAGCAAGCCAGCAAATCTAGACCAAAAAAAATAAAAATAGATCTAACTAGTAACTATCAAGCGCATTGTCCAGCTACTTCATAATTGACTTGCAGCTACAACCGGGTTATCCTGTTGCCGTTCCTCCCGAAAAAAAAATGCCTCGGAAGTCTGAAGGCATTGCATCAAGGCAAAAGCATGCTTCTAGTGATTCTGGAGTTTACCAAACAGACAACTGAATGCGAGTCTTACTAATTTGATCGCCTCATAACAATGATCCTTTATTATTGATTCACTTCAACATCTTACAAATCTTGTTCTATTACAGACTATTACAAATGAGTTATTATTATCCCACCTTGGTCATCGAAATTCTTTCTAGTTGACATAGCTGGTTAAATATTTGGGTTCTTCATCATGGCATTGCAGCAGAGTTTTCAAATATGAATTAAGGCCAGAGGTTGCCATCCAGCAGGTGAAGGAGGAGGAAGCCTAGCTATATACCAAGGCCCAGGCCCCAAGCATCGGGAGACTGGTGAGAACAGGCCAACCAAGGACAAGTCCAGTCCTGAGGCTGGGAAACTTATTTAAGAACCCAGGTACCTTTCTTTTCAGGTAACTGAGAAAGGAGAAGATTGACTCTTTCCTTATTGAATATTATTTTTAGGAAAATACTTGTGTCCATACCAGTATGGACGGTGTGCATTCATACTTTCTCTAATTTGCATATTTTTGACAATGTAATTAAGGATTTTAACCGTTCAAAAGTTGACTTAATCAATAAACATCATCTCTGTAAAAAATGAAGGTAAATAAATATCATTTGCTTAACCGATTGTATCAAACAAATGGACGGCTGATCATGAGACTCCCAACTTTCACTAGAACTGTTCATTTGTTTGATGCAATCGAATGAGCAAATGATTTTGGTTTATTCCGAATTTTTACAAAGATGATCTTTATTGATTAATTTAACTTTTGAACGGTTAAAATCATTGATTACATTGTCCAAAATATGCAAATTAGAGAGACTATGAACGCACACATCCATACTGGTATGGACACAAGTATTTTCCTTATTTCTATTAGCTCTACTAACTTAAGCATCGGAGAGGAATAAACCGGTCCAACCCGGTCTTCCTTAGTAAGCAGGATATTTGCAGGAAGTCAACCATGATCCCACCAGTTGTTGAGGGTACGGATTTGAACATAAACATTTGACGCTGTCTGTGGGAATCTATACAAAAAGCTATGCACGCACAGTTAGACCGGTGAATCAGAAGGAAAGGCACACGAGAAGGCCCAGAGGAGGTTTGCCGAGTTCTAGACTTCGAACCGTTAATTACCCCTACCACCGAGCGAAGTGCGGAGCAGGGACGAGCGGCCGACGACAGCGGTCAATATGACATAGCCAGCCCCGATCAATATCAGGCAGTAGAGGAAGTAAACAATTAGCAGACAAATTTGTCGAACGGTTCATCCTAAGGGTTGAAGGAGCTCAAACATCAACTATTCTGCTTAATTGCAAACAAGCGGATAAATGAAGGGCTAATAGCGTTTGTGAATCGGTGGCAAGTGGCTATGGTAGAATTAAGAAACTTAGATAAGGGGATAGCGGAAATGACATTTAAATAAGGGCAGAGACCCTAAAAATTCTCATACGCCGTACGGGTAGAGCGCCCACGGGACTATGATGAGTTGATGACAATGATAGTAAGACATGCTCAGGCATATCACGAAACTTACGGAAGTCTGCCGCCCAAGCGGAGGACCGAGAACCCGGTGCCCGCCCGACAGGAAAGTAGGAACTGGCAGCAGGGCCAGGACATGAGATTCTCACCTAATAAAAAGCCCAGGGTCTAGGGAGGCCAGCGGCGAGGAAAGGAAAACTCTGGAAACCAGCAGGGAGGAAGAAGGGCACCGACTCCCCAGGAGGAGCGGGTCCCGGTCATTGCACCGACCAATCAAACGGTTCATCCTAAGGGTCGAAGAGCTGTAGAAGAATTGATCCAGAGAGGGAAATTGCAACAATATAGGGGCGGTGCCCCGGAAATAGGGGCTATCCAAATCTACAACCGTGACATATCAATGTGCATGGTAGTATCAATATGATCCATGGTGGGGCTCATATCGACTAACTCAGCGGGAAAGCCAAAAAGCAATGCCTGAGGTCGATAAGAGGAAATGAAGTATATGCCTTCGGAAAAAGAAGCGGACATGTAGCAACGACAGGTTGGAGGTCTATGACATTCTATGAGGAGGAGGAACCGGAAGATCTGATCCAACCTCATGACGACCCTTTCCTCATTACGGTCTAGATAGATCACTGGAACACCAACCGGATGTTGATAAACACCAAAGCGTCTGGTAGTGTACTATTCCGGGAGGCATATAAGGGGCTGAACCGAGGAAGGAACAAGTTGTCCTAGGATAACGAGCCCCTTATAAGTTTTTCAAGGGAAGTAGTCCAACCGCTGGGATCGAATTACTTACCGTTGGTCTTTGGAGAAGGAGACATGACGAGGAAGCAGCATATGGAGTTCATTATAGTTTACTGTGTGTCCTCATATAATGGCATAATTGGCCAGCCGGGACTGTGGAGGCTGAAGACATTCATAGCCGGTCACATGTTGATGTTGAAGATGTCATCGCCTACTAGAATTATAATCATCCGGGGAGACCAGAAGATCGCCCGGAAGTACTATGCTGAGGCCGTCAGTGACGAAAGGAGAAGGGCAGAGGTTTTCACAACCTCTCGGTAGGTATTGCTACGATCATCGATCTACAGGACGATACGGATTCAGATGAAGAGAAACCGAAGCGGCCGGCAGCAGTAGAAAGAATGAAAGAGGTGCTTATCTCGGAGGAGCATCTCAATAGAAAAGTGGCGATATGAACGAAATTGGCACAGGAGGTCAGGAAGGACCTCATAAAATTTCTCAAGGAAAACAGCCCAGTATTTGCATGGTCCTATGAGGATATGTCCGGCATATCACCGGAAATCACGACACTTGAGCTGAACATCCTACCGGGTAGCATGCCAGTAAGGCAGAAGAGAAGAGCCTTCAACCCGGAGAAGTACGAGGCTATAAGAGGAGAAGTGCAGAAGCTTAAAGCAATAGACTTCATCCGAGAGGTGTAGTATCCCCAGTGGTTAGCCAACGTGGTTATGGTCCTCAAAAGAAAACCGGGCAGTGGCGCATGTGTATAGATTTCACTAATCTGAACCGGGCCTGCCCAAATGATAGTTTCCCATTACCATGGATAGATCAGCTGATAGATTCAACTTCTGGTTACAAACTGCTGAGCTTTATGGACGCTTATGTAGGATATAATCAGATAAGAATGAACCCAACCGATGAAGAGCACACGTTGTTTACAACTAATCGAGGATTGTATTGTTACAAGAGAATGCCTTATGGGTTGAAAAATACGGGAGCTACTTATCAGCGGGTAGTGAACCGCATGTTTGAAGAATAAACGGAAAAAACAGTGGAGGTTTTTGTAGACAACATGTTGATCAAAAACCAATGCCCATGTGAGAGACTTAGCGGTGGCTATAGGTAAAATTCTCAAGTACGTTATGTGCTTGAATCCAAAGAAGTGAATTTTCGGGATTTCAAAATGTCTATTCCTGGGTCATGTCATCAGCCAACGGGGAATAGAAGCCAACTCGGTCAAAGTGCAAACAATCCTGAAAATGCAATCTCTAACTGAGCGGAACTAAGTTCAAACTTTGACCGGACGATTGGTAGCGTTAGCCATATTTATCTCTCGATTAACAGGCAAGTGTACCCCTTTCTTTGAATTGTTAAAAACCCAACAGTTCAAGAAATTTCATTGGGCACTATAGCACGAGACCGTATTTCAGTCAATTAAGGCATATTTATCGGCGGTACCGCTCTTTTCAAAATCGGTCCCGAGAGAGATGTTATATTTGTACATCGCCGCTTTAGAAACAGCGGTGAGCTCGGCTTCAATAAGAAAAGAGGGGACCCTGGAGCTTCCGGTTTATTATGCAAGGAAGGAATTCACTGGGGCAGAGAGCCGATACTCGGACATAGAAAAATTGGCATTAGCACTGGTTGTTAGCGCCAGAAAGCTGAGGCATTACTTCCAGGCTTATTCAATCACATTGTAGACCAACCACCCCTGCGGCAAATCCTGCAGAACACAAAAAACCAGTGAAAGACTGGTCAAGTGGGCGGTAGAGCTGGGGGAATTCGATATTATATATATTTCCCGTACGGCCATCAAGGGTTAAACAGCTGCGGATTTCATATGTGAGTTGATACCACTAGTATAAGAAGAACCAACCATTGGGGAAGAAAGCAGCTCATCGGGGACCACGGATGGAGATGCAACAGATATGGTGTGTAATTGGAAACTTTACGTCGACGGTTCAGTCAGGCATAAGCGGAGTGGGGCCGGTATCATCCTAACCGCGCCTGATGGGAATTCATATGAGTATGCCTTAAGATTCTTATTTAATGCCTCAAACAATGTAGCTGAGTACGAAGCACTGATAGCTAGATTGCAGTTAGCAAGGGAAATGGGGATCCCAACCGTTGAAGTGTACAACGATTCAAACCTAGTGGTCAACCAGACTAATGGTCTTTTCGAGGCAAAAGAACCACAGATGTGCTCGTATCAGGCATTAGCTAAAACCCCATTGGCATGGTTCGATGGCACAACCATCCAGCACATTTCTTGAGAGAAAAACAAACATGCTGATGCCTTGGCAAGATTAGCTACCGGCAACTATGCTGCAGAGTACCGGAAGGCTAAAATTGAAACTTTAGAAATGCCAAGCATAAGCATGACCATCTCTGAGCTATTCGCGGTTGAGGAGACACCACCATACTAGATGGACCCGATCAGGTAATATTTGACCGACAAGATAAGCCTAGCGGACAAAAGGGAGAGAAGAAAGCTGCACCTTAGATGCGCGAAATACAATTTGTTGGAGGGGAAGTTGTACCGGAGAGGGCATTGCTTCCCGTACTTAAAATGTATGACAAAAGAAGCCGGGGAAAGCATCATGCGGAAAATTCATGAAGGAGTATGTGACAATCATTTCGGAGCCCGATCTCTAGCACATAAGATGCTTCAAGCGGGGTATTTTTGGCCCAATATGACAGTAGTCTCGAGGAAAATATCAGAAATCTGCCACAAGTGCCACATGTATGCTACCGTCCCTCACGCTCCGACAATAGCTCTACCCATCCTGATGGCACCTTGGATCTCATTGGTCCATCCCCAATGATCATAGAACAATTCAAATACGCCATCGTAGCTGTAGACTACGAGACAAAGTGGATCGAGAGTGGATCAAAGCAGAATCGTTGATAAAAATAACGGAGGAAAGAGTGAAGATCGAAGTTCCTTTGGAAAAATATATATTGCCGCTTTGGTTTCCCGAAAGCCATAGTAACGGACAACGGGACACAATTCAATAATATCGACCTTATCGAGTATACAACATCATTAGGGACCCGGATGGTATTCGCTTCTGTAGCACACCCACAGACCAACAGTCAGGTTGAAGCTGTCATCAAGATCATCAAGAAGCTCCTCAAGAAGAAGCTTGATGTCAAAAAGGGATTATGAGCCGAGGAATTACCGGCGGTTTTATGGGCAATCCGCACGACTGCAACAGAAGGAATGGGGGAAACCCCATTCTGCTTAGCATTCGAAAGTGAAGCGGTTCCCAATTGAGACCCAGATACCTAGCGGTAGGGTAGAGAAATATAAAGCGAATACAAATGCTGAGGGCTTACAACTTAACTTGGATCTAATTGAGGAACATCGCGACTAGGCACACCTGCAGAACCAAACATACAAACAACGGGTGGCCTGTTATTATGACAGTAGGATCCGGAAAAGGAAGCTGCAAGTGGGAGATTGGGTAATGAATAAGGTGCAGCGGAAGGTACTAGCCCTGGAACCAACATGGGAAGGCCCGTATCAGATTACAGAAATGGTGGGCCCAGTAACTTTTCACATCAGAAGTACTGACGGGATAAAGTCCACCCACCCGTGGAACATTGAACAAGTCAGGTACTACCTTAAGTAGGGCTTTTTTGGCATTCCAACGGTCATGAATATCCCTTCGGGCACTAATGTTAATTTTTCTAACACAACTAACAACATACCAATGTTCGAGACTTATGCCTCCGGGTACAAATGTTAAATTCTTCAAACACAGTTAACCATGGAAAATATATATACCGAGAAGAAAAAGAACAAGGATGTCAATCAAAAAAGCTAGATAATTACATCAGCAAGAACCACCATGTAATATACCAGCACAAAAAAAAACCCCTAAAACAGCGGGAAAACTCAAGGATCGTGAGCTCCTCTACTACTGCTAGTAGTCGAAGTTCCAAGACTACTGGCTTTGAGAGTTTGCATCTACTTTAACTGCTCCCTCTCAGCCACGTCAGCATCCATCTTCATATTATCCAGTCAGCCTTTCCGCCACTCATTATAGGCATCCTTAATGCCGACATCCCGGGAGGCTTCCAGATAATCTTCAAATTCCTCTGAGTCCTTAAAATCAGCAATAACTTTATCAGCAAGTTCTGCCCAATCAGCTTCTGACATCTTAGCGACTTGGAAGGTAAATGAAGATATCTTGTCTGACAGGTCCAAATTCCAAGCCTGCAACTTGACAACCTGGCCAGTGGATTCGGCAAGTTTCGCCTCCAAGTCACTGGACTTGGCAGTAGCAGTGGTGAGCTTGGTTTTTAAGTCACGGGACACCTGGGTAGCATCAGCCAGCTTAGATTGTAATTCTTTTATCTGCTTCTCCTGCTTCATCGATAGCAGTTTAGCCCGCTCTGCTAGATCATCGGCTTAAGCCTTCTCTTTTTCTGGCTTGGCTTTCTCCAGCTCCAGGAAAGACCGATGGCTGGCAAGTTCAGCCACCTGTATCTTTAAAACAGACAACTCTTCATTAGTCTTAATTAGGTAGAGGCTATAAACGGTCTGCAAGAAAGAGAAGAATCAGGAAGAAGAAGAAAAAAATGTCAACAAAGAAAAATAAAAACTTCTTACCCATATGGCCATTTCCACAAGCTTCTTTCGGTCTTCCTTTGGAGACGCATCCTTAGCCCGGATCCGGTCTAACTCAATACCTTTCAGATTTTTGAGCATTGACAGGACGAAAGGCTCATCCGCAACACCATACTCATCCATCAACCTCATGATTGGAGTACGCTCTATGACAGGTAGCGGTGGGGATAAGTTCAGAAAACTGGGAACCCCGAGAGTGGCAGTGGAGGCAATGGCAATAGCCACTGAAGTAACTGCAATAGCTACTGAAGTAACTACAGTAGCGGCTCGGGGACGTTTGAAAGAAGTATCACCAACACTCTTACCGGTGAAGGTAACAACTTTACATGCCGGTCTCTTTTCGCGGAACTTCCTCTTCCTTTGTCCCAGGTCTGCACCGGGGGAAAAAGTGGATATTGGAGGCCGGGGTTGGGTCGCCACAGCAGGAGGAGAGTCTATGTCTATGGTGCATGGGCCTTCAACAGGAGCCCCCACAACAGTGTTCTCAGTTCCTCCGCTAGGATCACCGGAAGGTTTAGGCCCAGCCGTCCTACTAGTAGCACCAAGGCTAGTAGTTGGAGTAGTAAGAGATTTCCCGTAAGCTTCAACATGCACCTCCATAACCACCGGCTCTTCATGCACAATCTTGTCCCAAGTGCTGGGATCGATCACTGTCTCGGAGGCAGATTCTCCCTTTTCTGCCAGTTTCTGCACAAGGACTAGGTCACCCATGTCAAGAGATTGGTCCCCTCGGAATGGTCGCTCGGGGTGTAACATCTAAAAAGAGGAAACGGGTCAGTAAAAAACAAATAAAAATAAATAAAAAATAAAAAAAATAGCCCACCAGGATTCCTCCCCATCTCACAAACTTCAAGGACATGCCACCGGATAAAATTTTTAAGAGTTCCGGTCTAGCTCATCCCAACAGGTGTAAACCCTGGCAATTCGCCGTTTCACAAGATCAGTCAAAGTATATGACTGATTCCCGATAGATTGGAAGGCCCTCGGAACCTGGTGGTCCCTCGAACTCCTCTGCCACTTCCCCCCCCCACCATGACTACACTCTTCCTCTAATAGTTGGCAACCAAGGAGGGAAGATGGGTCACAATCGGTTTATAATCCCGGGCGGTGAAGGTCACACACCAGCAAGCTTTGCTCTTCTTACAATATATAAGTTTGTAAAGAGCCCTAAACTCATTTACCGTTGTCCAGCCCCTGTCGCACAGGCTAAATAGGCAGTCAAGGCTCGGCAATTGCCTCCACTGGTTACTGGGAAGCTGAGCAAGAGAAAGTTGCAGCAAGCTAAGCATGTACTGCACGAATTGGGGCAGCGGGAGAGAGAGCTTGTGGCGGAATTGGTCTTCATGAACGGCGACCCAGCCAGCCTCCGGGTTGCATGCCAATTCTCCATTGGCCAGGGGGCGAAGCTTGACTGACTGGTCTATGCCCCACCTCTTCCTAAAAGCAGCAAACTCACCAAGGGTCATACTTTGCTCTAGTTCATCGCAAAGTATAACCTTGTCACAGTCCTTCAGTGCGTGTCGGCGAGAAGAGTCACCACCAGGAAGATCTCGCGAGGACACAACAGTAACCACCGGTATGCCTACAGAAATATCGCCGGTAGATGGAGAAGCACCCGCCCGTTGGGTAGACGAGCATCTAAGCCAGATGTCTAGCCGAGGGCCAGCGTCGTCTACCGGGCGGCCAGCAGGAATGGACGAGTTAGATGAGCTTCTAGAATCCATTATACCTAAACCAAGTCAAAACCCTACAGTCGATTAGATCAAGTTGGGTCTAGAGATGGGCCCGTTATAACAAATGACAAGGCCACAATCAGAAACACTAAACTATCGCCACCTAACCCCAATTTGCCGATAAAAAAAAAAAAAAAAACCAACTATGAAAGGAAACAATTTGCCCATAACCTAATAAAAACACACCAACGGAAAGGCAACAAACCAAAAGGAGAGAACAATAGGATCAGAGTACTGAAGACAAACCTGGAACACTACGCGATCGGCATAAATCGCGGAATTCAATACAGCGTGCAATCGGGAGGCCCGGGTAGAAAAAAGGCACAAGGCAGGGGGAGAGATTTCTACTACTTTCGTCTCTAATATCTCCACAATAAAATGATCAGTAAGAGGAGAGGTGAAGAAGCAATAGGGAATTTATAGCCAAAAACTCGACCCTTCAGTTTCTCCCTCAAAATTTATTAGGGTATTTTAAAAGACGAGGAAATCCTAGCCGCACATCTTCACCATCAAAACACGCCACGTGCCCCATTATCGGTAACTTCCCAAGGAAGAGATAAATGATGAGACTGATAGACTCTCACATTAAATGCAAGTCAGGAATTAGGCTGCCATCTGTCCCACATGCGCAGGGTTAGGTGAAAGGGCAAGTTGATGTAACCAAGGGAGGTTCGAAAAGTTAGGGAGCCAAGAGAATTCATGGGATAACCAAGCAAGAAACGAGGCACCGTACGGTTCACATAGCCAGTAAGAACTCATGGCTATGTATTCCAACGGGATACCGGAGAGCCAGAAACAACTTAAAGGCTAAAGTATACCACCACGTATAGCTAGTAAGAACTTATGGCTATGTATTCCAGCGGGCTACCGGATAGCCATAAACAACTTAAAGGCTAAAGTATACCATCACGAGTAGCTAATAAGGACTCATGGCTATGTATTCCAGCGGGACACCGGAGAGCCAGAAACAACTTAAAGGCTAAAGTATACCACCACAGATAGCTAATAAGCACTCATGGGTATGTACTCCAGCGGGGCACCGGAGAGCAAAAAACAACTTATAGGATAAAATATACCACCGTGAATAGTCAGTAAGAACTCATGGTTAACATCGGGAAGATATCCTCCAAAAACAGGATATAATTCCCCGTAGGCTTAACAACCCTACAAGCTCTAAATATAAGCTGCACGGGAAATGTTCGCTACCTAATCCCGCTAAGCCAATGGGATAATCCGAACGCCCGGCCAAGCCCAGTCTCAAACACGGACTTGGGGGACTAGGTGACCGATGATATGAGGTGAGTACTGGGTCCGTGAGTCCTTAAAGA
The DNA here is from genome assembly GCA_963682095.1 of Potentilla sterilis. Lineage (NCBI taxonomy): Eukaryota > Viridiplantae > Streptophyta > Magnoliopsida > Rosales > Rosaceae > Potentilla > Potentilla sterilis. The sequence goes on from OY821761.1 coordinate 11,095,290, forward strand.
AGCATAATTTAAAGTCCCCATTCAAGATTGCACTTGACCGGGGACTTGTTGATGGTAGCAATAGAAAGGCTACCGGGGCCCCACAGACCCGTACTATGGGCCGAGGCGGAAACCCATATACCAAGGCCCAGGCCCCAAGCATCAGGAGACTGGTGAGAATATGCCAACCGGCGGAGGGAGCCTGCAAGTATTGACCCAAAGAGGCTATCAATTACGCTAATGGAGCTTTGTCCCACATCGAAGGACAAGTCCAGTCCTGAGGCTGGGAAACTTATTTAAGGACCAGCTACCTTCCTTTTCAGGTAATTGAGAAAGGAGAAGATTGACTCTTTCCTTATTGAATATTATTTCTATTAGCTCTACTAACTTAAGCATCAAACAAGCTTAGACCGGTCCAATCCAGTCTTCCTTAGTAAGCATGATATTTGTAGGAAGTCAACCCGGATACCACCAGTTGCTGAGGGTACAAATTTGAACATAAACATGGATAAAAATGGGGAATTTCGCAATCAGAAACAGTTTGGCAAGGTCCGCCAATAGAGCTCTATCCTTCCACATATAGCTGCACACCTACCAAACAATATATATTCTCCATTGCAGTGTACGTGTTAATGATGACTAGCTATGACTGATTAGATTGGATAGCATAAAGATGTGTGTGTGTGAATTTAACCCTTAAGTGGTTAAATTTATGTTTGAGATAATTAGATGTACCAGCTGTGAAGAGCAGGAATACAAGTAAAACAGCCATCGTCGATGAAGAGTTAGCCATTAGTTGGTAAGAATGAAAGTACTGTATTTTTTTCCCGTACGTAGACAACTATTTAGGTGACATGGTGTCCGTGTGGCCAAAGGGGAGAGAGAGAGAGAGAGAGAGAGAGAGAGAGGCATACACGCGTAGAATACACATGCACACGTGGGTAACCCGCTCTGATACCATAATAAAGTAGTCTGAGTTTCAAATCCAAAACCAATTGGCAATGGATAGAGTAGCTTAAACCCTCATAAACCCACATGCCAGATCATATTTTCCCATGTGGGATTCATATCTCAACACGCCCCTGCATGTACCCTAAAACCAATTGGCAATTGATGGAGTAGCTTAAACTCTCATAAACCCACCCACATGCTAGGTCCTAGTTCTCATGACGGATCCAAATCTCAACACCCCCTCTCCCCTCCTCCCCCCCGCGCGCACGTGTAGCGAATTTGCAAGCCATACACTTAAACAACTTTTTAGGTGATATGGAGTTCGTGTGACCCATTTGACTTCACACTTGGACGTGGGTAACCTCTTTTGATACAATGATAAAGTAGTATGAGGGTCTAATTTAAAACCAATTAGCAATGGATTAAGTAACACAAACCCTCATAAACCCTTCTTTTTTGGGTAAATCAGTTAATCCTATTAGATTTCATAATATGAAGAAAACTGATATCAACTAGACCTTTTAAATGTGTAATTTTTTTTGTAAATCACTTTATTAAAATTTCAATTAAGCATATCATCAAATAAAAATTTCATTAATTCAAAGAAAATTCAAAACCTGTTTTGTCTTGAATGCAGCTGCTCATCACTTTATCCTTTTGCATCAGTTGATTAAGCTTTATCTGTCCTTTGTTATGTCCAATTTCTCAAGTCTTGGGGCTGATCAATTGCTTGTCCTCTGAGTTTGATAACGTTTTCATACCCATATTTTCATTTTAAAAAATAAAAATAGTATGAAAACATGATTACTAAGATATTTGTCAAAAATTAGAAATTGAAAATTAGAAAAGTGAAAACACCTTTTATTCCCTCATTTTCACTTTTTTTTTTTTTTGTGTTCTTTCAAAAACGAACAGGCCCATATCACTAAATGACTTAAACTATGGTCGTTGAATGACCTAAAGTAATCAGAGTTGCTATCTCTCATTCCCCATTAAACATATCAATCCTAATTCAAGGGCAAACCTACAACATCGATCCTGAATGACCTTTTTTTATGGCAATCGAAAATTTTTATTAGAAAATAATAGATAGTTATCTAAAGGGAAAACATGAAACCAAAACTCCTTAGAAGAAACAATGAAAATAAAAAACAAACAAAGATGAACAATAATAATAAAAAAACGGATAGCATAAAAGATAATTAAAACGCACAAAGAGAGTCTAATTGCGAGTAAGATATGGATCTCGTGAATCTTTTTTAATCTTCATTTTTTTCTTTTGAGAATGACCAATTGTCTCACACATCCCTATGAATAAATATCCGCAAGAAATTTACTACCGATCGTGACTCAACGCATGACTGCAGGTATAGCGAATTGAGAACCACGGCGCTCACCAACAAGTACGCTCGATCGCATATATACCAACGAAACCAACTTCATTGTACGTAGTGGCCTTTTTTCTCTTTGGTCTCACGTACGTTCTGGTTCGGTTGTTCCCAGGGAAATGGATCCATTGGAAATGTCTAAGTTTGAGAATTATCCACACGTTTTTAATGTCTTTTTTTAGATACATATTTGTACGTTGGAAGTTCGGATATATCTTACTGCAACCCACAGACCAACAGATAAGTTTTTAGTTGCAGTGGCTTTTGACTAGCCGCTACCAAATTTTTCCCGGCGGTTGCACTGATAAGAATACATGCATTCTACCATTCTAGGATCGATATTGCCATAAACACACTAAGAGCCTATTATTATACAATCTTCTGCTATGTGATAATTATAGCAAGATCGAGAACATTGGGTGAGAAAGGTCGTCCCTTTCTATATATATCCAGTTATAATGAAAGGTCCCTTTCTATATATATCCAGTTATAATGATATATAAGCAATCTGCTGGGTTTAGCCTTTGATCAACCTTTCTCGATCATTTGTCAAGGTTTTTCACTTACATACATTCCCACCATGAGGAAACTGATGGGTTTGCGACTAATTGTTGCATTGATTCTCATCACTCTCATACTTGCTTCAACTTCTTCGGCAAATGTCACTACCACCACTATTACCACTCTACCGGGCTACTCCGGCGACCTCCCTTTCGCATTGGAAACTGGGTACGTAAGCTAGCTTTCATTACCAAGTCCAGCTCGTTTTTTCTATATATTCTTCATATACAGACATACAGTAGTGGTGATGATGTGAGTTCGTTTTGGTTGTACGTATGGATATATGCATATACGTACAGGTACGTTGGTGTAGGTGACGATGAAGAAGTGCAGTTGTTTTACTTATTCGTCGAGTCTCAGAGGACTCCAGCACAGGACCCTCTGCTGCTGTGGATCCCTGCAGGACCTGGCTGCTCTGCACAGATTGTATTCTTCTTCGAGAGTGGTACTTTTCTCATCCTTGGTCTTTAATTTGTATTAACAAAGTTAGGTTTGTTCACCAACTCAATCTATATTTTACTCATTCGTCGTTTATAAGTGAAAGAGTAATTTTAGAATGTTAGATGAATCACTCTTTTCGCAAAGGAAAGCTCAAGTCTAAGTTGAGTTGTCTCATAAAAAATTGAAAAAACAACAGCACCTAACGAGCTTCAATAGTTGAGTTTTCTATGATGCCAAGTTATAGCTTCAATCTTCAGTTCTTCACTGAGAATCAATTTGGTTTAATTTTATGGAAATGTGTTGAAATGGCCTTGACATGTATGAGTAATATGTTGCACAGGGCCACTACAATATAATTATAATGATTACAATGGGAGCCTACCAACACTCATCGACAACCCTTACACATGGACAGAGGTACTTGCTGAATTTTTTTTTTTTTTTTAAATAAGCGACTTAAGAGTTAATTCATATTATATTTATATGAATACTTACTGAACATTAAATGTTTACCGTAATTAGTTTCATGTAAAATTTAAGAGTTGTATCATTGGACTAGGTCATTTTAGTTGTTACATAATATAACATTTAGGTGGTACATGTTAACATTACTTTTTCATTTATATATGGAAGTATATAAAATGTGGAACTGATTATGCTATTTCTTCTTAGGGCGTGAACATCATATACGTGGATGCACCAGTTGGTGCTGGATACTCCTACTCAAAAACCCAGAGTGGTTATGTGATGGATGACTATAAACATGTGGCACAACTATACGAATTTTTGCAGAAGGTAGGTCAATATATTGAGACAAATAATGCTTTGTGTACTGCAAATTATTAGGCCAACTGCTATTGTTTCACTAATTATGTATCACGTAGCAATTATCTTTTCCAGGTATGCAAAATTGATACCATCGTATTAAAGTAGATGAATTATGTTATAAACTCCCTTTGAATTTTATAGTCTTTGGGCTTTGCAGTGGTTGGATGCACACCCTACATACCTGAAAAACATACTCTACATCGGTGGTGACTCCTACTCCGGAACACCCGTTCCCATGCTTGCGCAAACAATAATAAACGGTATACATCTATACAGGTTTGCTCATATGTGGAGATAATTTTTATATAAACAAATGCATTTCAACTACATGTATTATATATAAAAGCACCTTATACAATAACTTAAAACTGTATATTATTTTTCAGTAGTCAAATTCACTTGTCCCTCACAGTCTCATATAAATTGTCTTTTAAGTGAGCATGTCTTTACATCTACAATTCTCCTCCTTTGATGTCAAAAATAAACTTTCTGCAAGTAAGATTTGTTGCAGCACCATATTCCAAACAAACAACAGACACAGCCCTTTAGATGCTACAAGTTCTAGCCAATGAGGCACTTTGATGCTTTAGGTCCTAACTATACAAGAGAATCAACATATATACCATGTTAACCCGACAAACTTGCAAGTGCTCTAGAAGAAGCAAGAACTCTAATTCCTTGCTTTGCTTTCCCTTTTCTGGTTCTTACTACCATCTGATTGTCAATGGATTGCAGAAAATGAAAATGGAAGTATCCCCATGATGAATTTCAGAGTAAGTGAATATAAACATAAAACCCACGTTAATAATTTAGCAGCAGGATTCTCTCTTGATCATTCTAGCATTGTAGTTTCTCACTTCCTGCGTGTTGACGATTCTTTAAACTTCTACAGGGATATGTGATTGGCAACCCAGTGACTGATACATCAGTCGATGGTAACGCACAAATTGATTTTGCTCACCGGCTGACTCTCATTTCAGATCAACTGTATAAGGTGATTAAATTTTTTCCAGATTTGCATAGCCATATAACATTGCAATTGCATATGATCTAGGACTCAATTACTCAAACGATTCTCTAATGAGGCCCTTTTTATATATATATATATATATATATATATATATATATATATATATATATATAAGAATAAGGGATTAGACGATATTAGTTCAATGGAGATATATAGACAATATAGGGAACATGCCCCCACTCTCAAGTCTGGAGGCAAGGAGTCTACTACACTCGGGAACCCACCGCCCTTTCTCCTATCCAATTTATTGATAAATAAAAAAGAGAAACTACAACGTCTTAAAAATGATACAAAACACGAGAGAGGAGAGAAAAAGAACTCTCCCCTCATGTAGAAAACTATAAGAACTGAAGAACAAAACTGCCTATAAAATAAAAGGCTTGAAGCTGAAAAATGCCAAAGATCCCCTTGCATCACCACATGACCCAGCTAGCCCTGCGCACCAAAGCTCTTGGCATCCTCCTTTCAACATAAACTTCTAGGCCACCATTAAATATTAAATTATCGTACCACTTGTAGATATTGTTTAAACAACTCATAATCTAGATGAAAAATGATAGGTTGGGAGACCCAAAAAACCAGTGTGTAAGACTCTGAGTAGCTCTATAGGTGGCCTAGCATACTAAGTAAAAGAGTCACTTGAGATACCTAAATTTGTCATCTGATCTGCTGTTACGTTCCATTTGAAAATTGTGTGCTACGAAAATGCATTTGTTGAATTCTCTTTAGACAATTCTGCCATCTAATTCTCAGATTCCCATGGAGGACAAAATAATTTGGAGGAAAAAGACGCTACAATACTAATAGAGTCACTCTCTAACCATAAAGTAAATCAACCTTTAGAATAAGCAACTTCAATAGCCATAATTACAGCATAAAGTTCAGCATTTGCAACCTAATTAAAGATTTACAAAAACTCCCTGATCAGGCCTTATTACCTTAACAAAGTCGACCTTCCTTTAGTCTTCAAATTGTATAATTCTAGTTTTTAAAATCTTTTTATTGAGTTAGGGTATCCTAAATGGTTCTTATGACCAACACATAATTCTCTAGCGTATGTGAAATTATATGTATTGCAACATAGTGTCTGACCTTTTAATAGCTTCGTGAATTAAATTCAGGTTGGAGGGTTTCTTACATGATGCTCGACTACTATGTCACTTGTATTGAGCGGTTCCGCAAATTTGTATATATTAGAACATGTATAAGAATGTTATTATACCATAATCTTAACCGTACTCATAACCTAGCTGGTACAGTTCAATTAATGGCTCAGTATACGACTAACTAAGAGGCTGTTTTAAAAGCAAAAATTAAATATAAATTTAAAGAAGCTGTTCAACTGAGTTGATAAGACCCCAACCAATAAGCCACTAAAACCTTGAGAGAAGAAGTTGGTTCTATATGCTTATAATGATCTAACATCTTGTGGTCATTTTATATTTAAGGACTTGTCTCTAATTATGATTGCTATATATTTTGTACTCTGCAGTCACTTAACACAAGTTGCAACGGCGAATATGTAACTGTAAATTCGAGCAATCATGCCTGCATTGCAGACCTTGATGCCTTTGATGCAGTAAGAGGACGCACCTGAGATTATTCGCTTCATTTATTTAACTGCAATTATATATCGTGGGCACTGAGTTTTGTTGCGCTCAAATCTGCAGCTCACTAGTGACATAAACACACTACAAGTCTTGGAACCACTATGTAGTAATGGTTTACCTACACAAAAGGAGATGGTTTTGACACAGAGATATCTCAAGGAAACATCTAGCGGTTTACAAAGGTCACGACCTAATGGTCCTGCACTTTGGTGTCGGGTAAGCCTCTCTGTTTTAATTGTCCTTTTAACAAGGGACTAGGGAGAGTGAAATTTGCACTCTCTATTTCACAATCTACGATTCTTTTTTTCATTTTTGAGTTAAAAAAGAGATAAAGTAAATATTACTGAAAATAAATTTTAAATTACCGAAAAAAATGTAAATTGTAAAATAGAGAGTGTAAATTTCAATTATTTTCAAAAAATTTATACCAGAAATCCGGTACATTTTTCTCATATATAACCACTAAATGCATGTGTGACCAATTTTTTCTTCTTCTAGAGTTATCATAGCATGCTTAACACCATTTGGGCAAACAACAAAGGTGTTCAAGATGCTCTCGGTGTTCGAAGGGTATGCTGTTCTTTGTCTAATCTGCAGGCTTGTCAAGATAGAACTGATCACCACTGGACTGAATCATTTTACCCCTCTTTGTGAACCAGGGCACCAAAAAGCTTTGGCAACACTGTAATACCACATTGGACTACACTGAAGATGTCACCAGCGTAATCGTTTATCATCAAAATGTTTCAAAAAAGGCTGATCTACGTGTTCTAATATACAAGTATAATTCGAAACAAACAAACACACACACACACGTACACTTCATTTTCTGTCGTCGACTTTCAACAATCAGACATGAGAAACATTGCTAAGTAGTACTATGTGTTCCTTGTACAGTGGTGATCATGATATGCAAGTTCCTCATATTGGTACACAAATATGGATAAGCACACTGAACTTGACTGAGGATGAATCCTGGAGGTCATGGTCAGTTGATGGCCAAACTGCGGGGTAAATAAATTTTCAAAGTATCCTCGCATTTTTCTTTTACTAAACTTATGAACATATATGTAGTTGCTCTCTTTTCATTTTCATCTGCCTGAACGAAATGAATTCTCACAGTTGCATTTTTTTTTCCAATGCAGATACACGAAGAAGTTAATCAATGAATATGTCACTTTGACATATGCGACTGTAAAGGCAAGTATAATCCGGATTAATATGATGCTACAAGAATATAGTCCGATTGGAGAAATCTAACTCAAATGGCCATGAGTTGAGAGACCTGAAATTTATTATAAAAAAAAAAAAATTAAAAAATCATAAAAGATATATATATATATTTTTTTATACAAAAAAAATAATCGATTTTATTCTCCATCGTACAGATGATGAACTTGTGTGTTGTGTGCAGGGAGGAGGCCACATTGCGGCAGAGACAAATAACAAGGAATGCGCTGCCATGATTAAGAGATGGATGGCTTACTTCCCTCTCTAATTATTTTTGTGTTCAAGTATATGAGAACAAGAGTAACATAATTATTTACATTCTCATATATTCTCCACTCAACAAAAATCAGCAATTTTGTTTTTTGCTATCAGTGAATAACTTAATTGAGAAACAAAGAATAGAGGATCAGGGTGTAGGATTAAACGCTCCGAAAGGAGTGAAAAAAACGAATCAAGACCTCTTACACTTTAAAATTTCGACAACTTTTGTGCCAATAAACGATCCATCGATAGCTCTCAGTGTACTCAGTGTAGTCAATAATTGACTTGCAGGTGCAAAATATATATATATATATATATATATATATATAATCAGACAGGATCTAGAGAGGATGTCCTCAAACTTGAGTTATAGTACGGATTTTCATTTTTAACCCACTTTTGTATCGAATTTTCTCATCTCCACCGTCTAGTATCTAGATAATATTGTGTAGATCATCGCTGTAAAATTTCACTCAATTTGATAATCGTTAAGGCCATCAAACTCAAAAAACAAATGAACAAACTGAATTCTGTCAAACTTGAACCATTCATGTTTATAACAGAAAAATGCAATTTTGAGGGCCTTAATGATTACCAAATTGGCTGAAATTTTGTACAGATTATCTACACAATATTATATAGATACTAGACGGTGGAGATGAGAAAATTCGATGAAAAAGTAGGTCAAAAATGAAAATCTGCACTATTAGCAAGTTTGAGGATGTCTTCTCTAGATCTTGCCTATATATATATATATATATATATATATATATATATATATATATACACACCCCTTCTACTAAGGGATCTCTTATTTTGCCCATTTTAAGGGATCGATTAGTTAACATACTTTTCAATCACATATTTATATCTCCATCATTCAACTTTCATGTTTATATGAGTAGATCATATCTCAAAATTTTCATTCAATTTGATAATCATTAGAGCATTAAAAATTAAAACATAAACGGTTCAGCTTTGACAGATTTCATACGTCCATTGATTTCATCTAGTTAGATGCCTTAACGATCACCATTTTGGTTAAAATTTTACAAGAATGATCTACACATACAAACCTAGTAATTGAACGGTGGGGATGTTAAAATGTGATCAAAAAGTTGATCTAATAATTGATCCGTTAAAATGGACAAAATCATGAATCCCTTAGTGGAAAGGCTCCACTCAACAAAAATCAGCAATTTTGTTTTTAGCTATCAGTGAATAACTTAATTGAGAAACAAAGAATACAACAGATTGGGGATCAAGGTGTAGGATCAAACGCTCCGAAAAGAGGGAAAAAACGAATCAAGACCTCTTACACTTTAAAATTTCGACCACTTTTGTGCCCATAAACTATCCATTGATAGCTCTTAGTGTACTCAATATAGTCAGTATTTGACTTGCAAGTGCGCACACACACACACACACACACACACACACACACATATATATATCTGTTTCTGCACAAACCCGTAGGCCTGGTAGAAACCGGTGGATCTTGATGTGATTTCCTCCTGCGAACCCTGCTAACTAAGGGGAATACCGGGCGGGCCGGTCTTCTCCTCTGCGATACCTAAGTTAGTACCGTTGGAGCAAATAGATAACTTAAGCGGGAAAGATAAGTAGTGGGAGACGTGAGTTACCTATTAATGAGGGTAGTTGAGGCCCTTATATAGGTGGTCGATCGTGAGGTCTGGTCTTACTCTTCGATGTGGGATTGGTTCCCTTCTGTTCGTACGCAAAGGGCCAGCTAAGGTGACCTGTTCGGCAGGCTGGTGTCCCCGGCTCCCGGGCCCCCAGTCATAAGTTAGACTGCTGGGCCTCGGGTCCGGGTGCTGGGGATCCTGCTCCGGGCCTCGGTCCGGCCCCGGGCATGCTAGCTGCGAGTCTGTGGGCCTGTGTAGCCCCTCTGTGGCTACTGTCAACAAGTCCCCCAAGTTCCCGGTCAAGTGCAATCTTGAATGGGGACATAATATGTCTCGCTTCTGTCCCGCAGACCCGCAGGGTTACCGACCCAACGGTGTCTAGTCCCCCAAGTCCGTATTGAAGATTGGGCTTGGCCGGGCGTTCGAGCAGAAGGGTTGTTATGATGGTGCGTGGTGATGTGAGTACCTATTAGTGATGACGTGTGGCAGTTATGAGTATGTGTTTGTAATAATGATGGTGTTGTGCTGAAGTCTTGCCATGCCATGAGTATGGAACGGGGTGAAACCCGGACGAGTGCATGGGATAATGATGTGGCGTTGAAATCCGCCATGCGATGAATATGGAGCGGGGTGAAACCCGGACGAGTGCATGGGTTGATGATGTGGCGTTGAAATACGCCATGCGATGAATATGGAGCGGGGTGAAATCCGGACGAGTGCATGGGATGATGATGTGGCATTGAAATCTGCCATGCGATGAATATAGAGCGGGGTGAAACCCGGACGAGTGCATGAGATGATGATGTGGCGTTGAAATCCGCCATGCGATGAATATGGAGCGTAAGGACTCGACATGTGGAGTGCCATGTTGGGACGAGTCCCCCAGTGAAAGATTGCTGTCAACGGTGGAACAGGCCGGGGAGCAGCCCGGTGGGGGTGTTTAGGCCATGTCATGGCGCCAATCCACACCCGCTGATTCGTCCCAGCTTGTGTTGGAGTAAGCGTGGAGTATTGTATAGGGTTACGAGCCTGCGGGAAGGCCTGATGGGTGCAAGCCAACAGGTCCACCGATAGGGTGTTGCGGCCATGTTTAAGCACCGGTCAACATCCGCTAGTTCTTCTCAGCTTGTGTTGGAATAAGCATGAGGCTGTGCAGGGTTTCTAGCCTGCGGGGAGACTTGTTATGTGTTAGAGAAACAATCTGCCTGGTGGGGTGGCGTGGAGATAACAAGTCTCGCCATGGATCCCCATATTTTTCACAGCTTAGTGTGATGCAGGGTTTCTAGCCTGCTGGAAGAGTTTGCATGTGTTAGAGGTAAACTCTTCCGGGTTTATAAAGCCCATGTGTTTGAAGCCTTGAGTTGTTGCTGGCTTGTCCGTGCCCGTAGGCGCGAAGGAAAGTGACTAGACCGATGGAGTGCCTTGGATCCAGTGGAATGCTACATAACCGATGGAATGCCTGTGAACCGGCGGAATGCCTGTGAACCGGTGGGATGCCTTTCCTTGATTTAAGGTTGGCTCTTGGGGAAGTGGGGGATGGTTCATAACCCCTCGGTTTTCTCCCCTATCTCCCTTAACTGCTGCTTGTAGGCGGGGCAGGTGGCTGACATGCATTGAAGGAGAAAGCCCATCAGTCCCATCAGCTATGATGGCGTGGGGATTTTATCGATGCTGGGACACGTGTCAGTAGGGAGCGATCTGAGATGGAGGGCCTGGATTCGCAGGCGTTTGACTTGCCCTGATTGAGTATTTTGGGGGGATTATAGGGGTGCCTAGGGCATCAGACCCGTCTATAAAAAGGCCTCATTTGTCTTCATTGTTTGCTGTTTTTGCTCTTGGCTCAGAGAGAAGAAGAGAAGGTTGGAGAGGAATCCGGCGAAAGTTCTGTGAAGGTACCTTCTCGTTATCCGTGCTTCAGGCATTCTGGTTCTTACTCACGATTGCTCGGTGTTTTCCCAGGACTGACTTTCCTCGGTTGTGCATAGTAATCGGTAAGTTTCGCCTTCTTTGCTTCGTGTTTTTTTTCTTTGTTGGTTGGTGTTTTGCGAGGGGGAGCTCTGTCGCAACGGGTGAGTTGTTTTGAGCGGGGAATCTGCGGCAGATTTGGGGAGCAGCCGCAGAGAGCGCTGTTTTAGCTGGTCGCTGACCAGCGGTGGGGTTTTGTTTTCCTCCCCCTAGGTTAAATGGCTTCTAGGAGCTCTGCTGGGACTTCCGAATCGGCCGACAGACGTCCTGTGGTGGACGATGCGGAGAGGTTGGAAGATTGACTTGTTTCGGTTTCCCAGGAGTCCGAAGCCGCTGCCCGCTCCCGGGGCTAGGTCTCCTCGTCCGGGTCTCTGGGGCATGAGAGCATCCCGTACGGGGTACCCTTTCCTGGTACTTCGCCCGTGAGTTACACTATCGGGAATGGAGAAGGGGCTGTTGTGTGTGATGAACCGGAGGGTACCATGAGCCCCGCGGAGGTTGCCGCCTTCCGGGAGACGTGGAACATCCCGGATGAGGTGAAATTAAGGCCACTGAATCCCGGGGAATCGGCCTGTAACCCGGAGGAGGGTTGGGTTGCTATTCATGGAGACCAATTCCGTCATGGGTTCTCCCTTCCGCTGCCAGACTTTGTGCAGTACATGCTCAGCGCTCTGCACGTGTCTCCTGCGCAGCTTCCCGGAAACCAGTGGAGGCAGCTGCTGAGCCTTGGTTGTCTGTACAAGCTGTCCGGGATGAGCATGCCGACGGTGATCGAGTTCCGGGCGTTGTACAGATTGTCTTTCTCGAAAAAGAAATGGTGTCGGGGTTGTCTCACCTTTAGCGCTCGACACTTTCAGCCTATCATCACCCACCTGCCTTCCTGGGTGGACAATAACTGTAGGAAGAAGGTGGTGATGGCAGGTGGGAAGTGGCAGAAAAGGAGGAGGATGTACCGGGTTCCTGGTGCCTTCCAGCCTCTTGGTGACCAATCGTACGTACTGTCCGAGTTGGAGCGGAATATGATTGCCACGATATTCGGGTGCTGGGACAGTCTTGAGTGAAGCTCCTACAACTTCATACGGTGGGAGGTGTTGGAGTACTGCTATCTCGGGCGGGATCCTGGTACGTAGCAGGGTTTTAGTAGTGACGTTCCCGCTGACTGAGTTGATACTTACCCTTTGTTTGTTCTGTAGGTGCATCTTCCCGGACGGTCGTCAAGCCCGGTAACACACTATCCATGGATGGTGAGGACCTTGTCTTGAGGTTGAAGGAGAAGGGGGAGGCCGTTTCACGGACCACGGTGGATCGGGAGTCTGGCCAGCTTACCGTCCATGCCGAACTGATGGCCTTGGATCTTGCGGATGATGCCTACATCTTGAGGAGTGTGAAGACTCGTGCCGCAGAACCCTCTACGGGACCCGGAATGGGTAAGACCGTTGGAGGGCCACTAAAGGTTCCTGGTGGGACGGATAGGATTCCGTATCGACCGGGATCGGTCCCGCTTGTCACCAGGGTCTCCTTGACTGGCGCACAATCTTCTTCACTGGGTGACCTGGGTGAGAAGAGGCGGAGGATCATGGACGTCCCGCCCTCCGCACTGGTGACGCTGACCGGCCGGCTGTCTGGTGAGAACTTGGTGAAATGGCTCAAGTTGACCAGTGGTGCGACGAGTCCTGCTAGGGACAGAGCCGCTGCTGCTTCAAGTTCTGTCGGTCAGCAAAGTAGCCCCGCTCCGGTGGAGGAACAGTGGAGGGGAGGTCCGGAGAGTCCCTTCGTCCGGAACCTGGTGGAGGATGTGGCTAGCCTTGGTCTGGATAGGCCTGGGGCCGTTGGAGCCCTGTCAGGGGAGAATCGCCAGAAGAGCAAGGAGTTGGTCCTCCGGGTAAGAATTGTTTGGTGCTACGGTACCGTTCATAAAACTTCTGCAGGGTTTCGTTATTTTTTGTTGTTGTTTAATCGGCTCCCTATCGTTCTGTAGCTGTTGTACAATCTGTATCAGCCGGACCCGAGTGAGGAGCTGCCGGAACTGAAGAGGCCTGGAGGTTGAGAAGTCCAGGCTTGAGCGGGAGAAGGTCAGACTGGAGGAGAGGGCCAAGAGGCAGGTGGCCAAGCTAGAGGGCCAGGTCCGGAGCCTCGAGGAGGAGAAGGAGCGGGCTGAGGAGGAGAGGGCCGAGCTGGAGGCCAAAGTGGATGAGCTCCAGGTGGAAGCTGCCGCTGCGCGTGCCGCCACCGCTACTGCGGCTGGAGAAGAAGACCCAGAGATTCTCCAACGGGTTATCTAGAAATATCATGATAGTGATCAGTTTCTTGAGCTCCTGGAGAAGGCTAGGGAGTCGGGTATCGCTGATGCCTACGTGGAGTGGGAAGAGAAGGGATATCTAATCACCTCGCAAATGCCGAAGGCCCGGGCCGATGATGATGCTGATGGGCAGCCGGCAGAGGAGGAGCAGCCGGAAGGGGAAGGCGGACTTCAGCCATCTGAACCCATTAGGGGGGATGCGGCGGTTCTATCTGAGGAAGCCGGTGGACAGGCTAGGCCCGCTGGGGAGGAAGACGTGGCTCCTTAGGATTTTTGTTTGCCGTCTCTTTCTTTTTTGTAAATCTGCTGGAACGGGTTTTTTTTTTGTTGCTTGCCTTTGGACATATATTTTAGTACTGGTGGTTTGCCTTGGATTTCGTTCAAAATAGTTGGCGTACATATTTTGCAATGTTACATCGGCTGAACCGTTGGAATGCCAGGCTAATTGTATTCGAAAATTCAGCACTTAACCCTTCACTAGGTCCGGGCGTGCTTACCAGCCCTGGTCCTGATCCCGGGCGGGATCTTCCCTTCTTTCTCCTAGGTACCGTTGAAGTTGACCGCTGCTAACTAATCCCTCCACCGCTGTCTTGAGGGCGATGCAATTGTTTGTCCTATGGGTAGCTTCGTCGTGGTAGGAGCAGTATTTACATGTTCGCTTCGGGGTGAGGTTCCCTTTTGGGTGCTTCCTCTTTAGCGGTGGGGGAATGATGTTCCCGTTCTCGTGTAGTATGTCCTCGTACGAAGAGGTTAGAGTGGTGAAGACTTCTTGACGTTCCGCTGGCATGATCGCCAGGGGGGGTTTTTGTTGGTACTACGCGGGCCTGTGCTCGCCCTGGGGTCTGTCAGGATAGGGTTTCTGCTGCGGTTGGTTCTCCCAATTTCTGTTGAGTCTGTTTGGTTGGGTGCCTCGGTTCTCGCCCCGCTGGCTGACCTTGTTTTCTCGGGGGGCCGGAAGGTACTCATCCCGCTTCCTCTTCAGTTGGTGATGCCCATATGTTTCGTGGTCCGCCTGAGCGTGTCTGATGGCCATCGCCATTAGCTCATCATACCCCTGCGGGAGTTCTACCTGTACGGCATAGGAAAATTTCCCTGGTCGGAGTCCCTGTTTGAACGCCATCTCGGTGATGCCCTTGTCTAGGTTCCGAACCCCGGCCGTCACCGTTTGCCAGCGGTTAACGAACGTCCTTAGCTCATCGCCGTGTGCCTGCCTGCAATTGAAGAGGACCGTCGATGTCCGGGCTCCTTCAACCCGGAGGATGAAGCTGCCGACAAACCGATCGGCCAGTTGCTCAAATGCCTCAATGGAGTTTGCCGGGAGCTCATAGAACCAGCTAAGCGCCTCTCCGGACAGGGTTTCCTGGAAGATGTTGCAACACACAGCATCAGAGTAGGCCTTGGCGCATGTTTGGGACCGGAAGCTATCCAAGTGTTGGTAGGAGCAGCCGGCTCCTGAGTATGTCAGCTTCAGAGATTTTTGGTTACCAGATCTCTCGGATTCCAGGACCCTGTGCAAAAAGGGGCCCGTGCGTTCGTTGAAGCACGCGCCTTCCAACGGCCGCGCTGCCTTCTCTCGCTGGCCTCCATTTGGGCGTTTAGATCTGACACGGAGTCGGTGAGTACTTGTAGTGCCCGTGCAGTCGGGGTCATGACTTCATCCTCGAATGAAGCGTGTGATTGCCGGCGTGCTCCTTGGCAGGGCCATGCCGCCCAGGGCCTCCGCTCCCTTCACTACCAGATCGGACAGAATAGCCGATGAAAAAAATTTCGTCTACTATTCAAAATTTTGGTCGAGTATTCCTTCTATCGACGAAAATTTCATCGGCTATTATTCGTCGATAAAACGGCGTCGGTAATAACGAAAGCCGACGACAATAACGAAATCGTCGACCATTTTCACATATACCCGACGAAATAATGAAATCGTCGGCCATTATCACCGACGAAAATACATTTCGTCGACCAAACCTTGGCATAATGCCCGACGAAATTCGTCGGATATTTTCACATATGGCTGACGATATCGTAAAATATAGCCGACGATCTCTTCTGTTTCGTCGGTTATTTGTTCTGAAATATAGCCGACGACATGAAGATTTCGTCGGAATATATTAATATTTTAAGAGGCATTAATTAATTATAGCCGACGAAACCGTCACTATTTAACATAGACCACCGACGAAATAATGTCATTTTCGTCAGTTATAACAGTTATAGCCGACGAAATTTGATAAAAATCGTCGGCTATTGTTGACAGTACATATAGTACACCGCCAAGCATATCTGGCGACCTCGTGGACCGTTCAACCGGCGTCATAGGTCCCACTTCCGGCATCCAGCGGGTAGACTGCAACCCCGGCTACATCTCCATTGTTCCACATCACCGGTGCCGCACTCGGAAGCAGTGCCACCGGACGCCTGAAGTAGCTTCGTGAGTAGGGAATTATGTAATAGTGTAATAAGCATCCCACATTGTAAACATTGTAGAGGAGGGAGCCTTCCTTCCCTATAAATAGGAGGCTTCCCCCTTAGTACAAGGGATCTGGGATCCAAGGCACTCCATCCTTGTAACCCGATGGCTTATTGGTCATTCCTACTGGATTCCAAGTGGATGTAGCCGTGCCCTCCGATGGCACGGTGAACCACTATACTCGCCGTGTTCTTTATAGCTTTACTATTGTGGTTCTGCCAGGCCCCAGGGTTTGTACAGAAACAATTGGCGCCGTCTGTGGGAACATATACAAAAAGTTCATTGTGCTCTACTGGTCGTGTTATCCAGGCAGCGGTTCAGGATAATTAACTGGCCACCCTTTATTCAACCCGGGTTCAGCAATTTTCATCCTGGCCAGCAAGCAGCCCAGGACAGCAGCCCAGCCTCCAGTCAATATTATCAACGGGCCAGACAAGTCAGCAGGCAACCCAGCCCGGTCAAACCGGTCAGCGGCCCGTGTAGCCCAATCAGCGGGTCAACCCGGCTTCGTCCTCCCGGTGCGGCAGACTCCTCCGCCCCAGTGCAGCTTCGTCCTCCCGGTGCGGCAGGCTCCTCCGGTCCGGTGCTGCTCACCTCCGGCTGTCGAGCGGTCGTCTCCGCGGTGCAGTCTCGATCGGCCGGTGTAGGCTTCGTCAGCACGAGCATGGTCACATGCACGACGAGCGAGTCAACCCCGCCCGGGTCAGTGGGTCAGCAGGATCGCCAGCCGCCCGCGCAGCCGCCCGCGCAGCCGCGCTCCTCCCTCTCCGGTCCGGTGTGGCTCGTCCCCCCGGTGCAGCAGCTTCTAGCAGGGTCCGGTCCGGTACCGTTGCAGCTCGTCTCCGGGCATGGATCGAACCCCGGCCGAGAGAGAGAGCCACCGGCCGAGTGAGCCACCGGCCGAGTGAGCCTTCGGCCGAGAGAGAACCCCGAGCGGGAGAGAGTCCGGCCGAGGAGAGAGGGAACTCCGGACGGGAGAGGCGACGCCGGCCGAGGAGGATGCCGGGTGAGAGAGAACCCCGGCCGAGAGAGAGAGTCCCCGGCCGAGAGGGACGCCGGCCGAGAGGGATGCCGGCCGAGAAGAGAAAGCGAAACAGAAGCAGAAGGAAAAGGAAATTGGCGGGAAAGAAGGGATTCAAATCCCAGGACCGGTCAAAGGCCTGAGCTGGGCCGGGTATCTTGGGCCAACGGATCAGTTTCCAGCAGATTGGGCTGCAGCAATCTTCTCTTGGCACCGAGAAATCTTCTCTGGACACCCACTGCTCCAAACAGCAAAATCAAGCTGCTCCCTACACCTGTAGACATTCACCGGGCAACCCGGGAATCATTCCCACATGCTATTCCAACACCCCAGCTTTCTCCAAAGCTAAGTATTCTAACTTATTTAGTATTACTCAACGCATACTTCACCTGTGCATAATCTGTTGGGAAATATTGATAATTAGACATGTGATAAAGCACGATCGCCATCATTATGCATCAGTTGATCATCTCAGCATTGCAATGCATCGCATATCAGTATGCATCGTTGCACGCATGTCATTATGCGCTTATCAGTGCTGCTCATATCATTATGCATCAGTTGATCATCTCAGCATTGCAATGCATCGCATATCAGTATGCATCGTTGCACGCATGTCATTACGCGCTTATCAGTGCTGCCCATATCATTATGCATCGCATTATAGCAGTGCTATCTCACCGGTTATGTAATATCCAACCGGCTCCATGGCTCTCACCGGTTGTGTAATATCCAACCGGCTCCATGGCATTCCACCGGTTATGTAACATTCAACTGGGGACGAGTCAGCAACAACTTAAGACTTCCAAACGCATGGGCTTTATAAATCGGGGCGAGTTTACATCTAACACATGTACCCTTGTCCAGCAGGATAAAAACCCTGCATCACACTGAACTGTGATACATTTGGGGATACATGGCGAGACTCGTTATCTCAACGCCACTCCACCAGGCAGATTGTTTCTCTAACACAGAACAAGTCTCCCCGCAGGCTAACAAACCTGCACATTACCTCAACGCTTATCCAACAAAAGCTAAGAAGAACTAGCAAGTGTTAACTGGCGCTTCAACATAGCCGCAACACTCTCCGGGGTACCTGTTGGCTTATTCCACGCACCAACAGGTCTCCTCGCAGGCTAGCAGACTTACCCCACGCTTATTCTAGCACAAGCTGGGCCGAGTCACCAGGCTACTACTGGCCTGCCGTTGGCAGCAACTGTACTGGGGGACTCGTTCCGACATGGCAGTCCACCGGTCGAGTCCTCACATCATCACATGCATTCATCCGGGTTTCAACCCGCTCCACATTCACGATCATATCAGAATGCATCGCACTACGGTGCACGCATTCCAATACATCACCATCATTATGCATCGCATTCCAATGCATCGCACTACGATGCACGCATTCCAATACATCGCATCTCAGTGTGCGCATCAGTATGCATCGCGTTACGGTAACGCCATCTCCGCCGTGCTCAGATCCATCCGATGGCAGAGCGCCCGGACGGAATCGCCGTGCTCCGATCCGTCCAATGGCAGAGCGCCCGGACGGAATCGCCTTGCTCCCCGATCCGTCCGATGGCAGAGCGCCCGGACGGGATCGCCGTGCTCTCTCCGGTCGCCGGCTGCCCCGGTCCCTTACCGCTGCGCTAGAGCCTCGGCCGCTCCGGCCGGTCCTCTCCGGCGGGTCACCCCCTCCAGCGGGTCACCCCGGATTCAGCCGACCGGTCCTATCCGGCGGGTCACCTCCTCCAGCGGGTCACCCCGGATTCAGCCGGCCCGGATCCCTCCAGCGGGTCACCCCGAATTCAGCCGGCCCGGTTCTATCCGGCGGGTCACCCCAGCCAGCGGGTCACCCCGGATTCAGCAGGCCCGGTCCTGTTCAGCAGCGGCTCTGCTCGGTCAGGCTTCAACGCCGGTCGAACCCGGATCCTCCGTAGGCACCCACCACCGCTCCGGACCTCGGCACCTCATCTCGCCCGGCCTCATCACTCCCGGCACCCCAACACTCCCGACCAGGTCACATCTCCAGCACGAACTTGGGGGACTCGACATTCGAACGCCCGGCAAGAGCCCAATCTCATTTAGGGACTTGGGAGACTGGTGGTAGTAGGGGTGACTCGGTCACCACCTACGCTTGGCGGCACATGATGATTAACTCCCCAAGTAAGATTGCACTCTTACTCGGGAACTTGGGGGACTTGTTGACAGTACATATAGTACATCGCCAAGCACATCTGGCGACCTCGTGGACCGTGCAACCGGCGTCATAGGTCCCACTTCCGGCATCCAGCGGGTAGACCGCAACCCCGGCTACATCTCCATTGTTCCACATCACCGGTGCCGCACTCTGAAGCAGTGCCACCGGGCGCCTGAAGTAGCTTCGTGAGTAGGGAATTATGTAATAGTGTAATAAGCATCCCACATTGGAAACATTGTAGAGGAGGGAGCCTTCCTTCCCTATAAATAGGAGGCTTCCCCCTTAGTACAAGGGATCTGGGATCCAAGGCACTCCATCCTTGTAACCCGATGGCTTATTGGTCATTCCTACTGGATTCCAAGTGGATGTAGCCGTGCCCTCCGATGGCACGGTGAACCACTATACTCGCTGTGTTCTTTATAGCTTTACTATTGTGGTTCTGCCAGGCCACATGGTTTGTACAGAAACAGCTATAGTAGTGATAGCCGACGAAATAATGTCAATATCGTCGGCTGTTCTTACATTTTGGGGAAAAAAATTAAATTAATTTCTAAATTACCATTCCAAGCAACCTGCAATTCATAATGACAATCCAACAAGAAACACGTTTTTCATTAATTATTTAATTTGTTTCATCCCTAAACCCTAATCTTGGCCACCATCCTGCTGTCCATCATGCTCGTCATCCTTCTGAATGAACTCGGGAGCTCTCGGCATTCGAGGTTCATCTAACGGCTCAAACGGGGGCGGGGGTTCAAGGCCTTGTTGTTATGCCGCGAACATAGCATACCACCAGTTTTGTTGGCCGGCGTAGTTCTGTCGCCGAATTCTCTCGCATTCAGCATGCCAACGCTCCATTTCCATATGATACTGTTGTGTTCTGCGTTGTTGCTCCTGTGATCTCTGGAACTGGGCCGCCAATATTGCATTTTCTTCTGCCAATCTCTGCATTTCCCCCTTCATCTGTTGGGTGTCCCCGCCTCCCCTCTTTTGAGCTCCCTTACTGGTCTTCAGGACCCCTATTCCAGAATTTCCCAAACCCCGGCAGTAGTAGTCGTTTGACCGTTTTGGGAAGGCTGCGTCGAATATCCTCGCTGCAATTTGGATATTCGATCGGTCGACCTGGCTCAGAGCTTCTTGCAGATCTTCCTCTGAAATGTTCGATTGTGTCTCCCGAACTACTTCCTGCAACACTTCTTCTTCGGCCCGGTTCACCCTCTCCTAATTGAACGGGAAAAAAAAATAATTAATATTCAAACAAATATATAATTAAGTAAAATTAATAATTAAAATTTTAAAATCGTAATCAACGACTTACAAGCTCTTCTGTCGTTAATGGATAAGTCTTCTTGAACGTCTCTACGTACGGGTTGCTTAAAGGATGATCTCTAAGCGCCTCCTCCTGATATTGTGAAAATGGCCTAGAACCACCATGATGGGGGGTTGTGTTACGGCGGAGGTTCGCAGAGTTATGCCGAGACCGTTCCTTCAAACAAATAATAAAATATTAGAAAAATGCATCAAAAAATATTAGTGTAATAATTATAAAATAATTAAACTAATAATTAAAATATTAACAAAATAAACATTTATAGTTAAGTTTAGTATTTACCTGCATAACTGGGTTGTTGAAGTTTACTGTCTTCAACCAACGCCACTCGTACTCCCTGAACATGAACTCTCTTGGAGTACCCATACCATATTTGTCGTATTCGGTAAAGTGGGTACGGAGCTCGTTCTTCCACTCTTTGAACCTACGGAAAAAACAAAAGTGCATTAGAAATATTATTAATATCATAAAATATTTCAAATTATAAGATGAGGAATTCCCAACGTACCTCGAGTTCTGCATCGCGTACGCCCAAGCCTGCTTGTGTTCGGCAATCTCTAAGTATGCCTGAAAGATAATATTTTATTAGTTTTAAAATTATAACAATACCGAAAATTATTAAATATTACGATAAAGAAATTAAGTTTTTTAAATTACTCACCGACGCCGCGTTGTTGACCTCCCTCTTGATCTCTTCTGGCACATCAGCCCACCGTATCCACAACATAGGGACTCTATCCCTACTTAGTGCCCCCACGCAACCCGCGTAATCACGGCGTTTTTTCCCCTGAACATCCTGATTAGGGGGTTCGTTGATCTGGATCCTCCCGCTGATCTCAACACTTTTCCTGAGCGTATCAAAACATATGACACCTCTCGTATTCCTGCTTGAACTGCTAGCGGCGGTCCCTATCACATAAACGACGATTGGTTAATAAAATTAAATATTAGTGCGTTAATTTTAATAAAATATTTAATTAATAAAATCAAATGTTACCTGAACTCGATGACCCGTCTGTCGACTTTCCTTTTAATCTCGCCGAAATCAGGAGCTCAGGTCTCTCAAATGGCTCATAATGGTATGCCTCCGCAACACTCACGTACTGAGGCCTAGCAGGCCATATGGGCACACCACGCTCGTCGACCTCGGGTATGGCAGGAATGTTGTATGGCAGGTATAGCTGATTAGGGAGAGTAGGCCCCTTAGTAGAGTCAGCAGCAGACGGCGCAGGACTCGTCATCGGCTCCCGATGAACCTCAGGCATACAGACCTGATGAACGTCTGGAGCTATGTCGTCCTGAAATAGCTGCGTACTACATCTCGGAGGATCTGGCCAGAGAGGGGGACATGAACTGCTCGACGGCCGCCCCGCCGATAAAAGGGTCTGGTGCCGGTTGCTCACACTCCTCCGCGGCTGGGATGAATTGATCCTCTGAGGCTGACTGGTGGTCCTCTCAGGCTGGCTAAGAGTCCTCTCGGAGTCTCCGGATCCGCCAGAACTTCCAGAACCCCTAGATCTGGAACGACGGCCTCCGAATAACTGTCTAAATACATCGGCCATCTGCAGCTTGAGGCATTAATACATTAATTAATATTAAATTATATTACATTAAATAAAAAATTCTAATTAATATAATAACCAATAATACTAACATATTTTAAAACATACTAACAAATTAATATTTAAATTTTAACTAATTTTAAATAATACTAACCATTAACATAAATATAATCATTTATATACAAATATAACTATATTTTCATCATTAACATATATATACATACAAATAACCATTTATATATTAACATAAATATAACCATTTATATAATTAGGCTACCAATTTATATATATAATTAATTTAATAATTTATATATAACAATTAAAATATACATTAACATATAACCAATATTAACAAATATATAACAATTTATATAATTAATCTACAAATTTATATATATAATTAATCTAACAATTTATACATATAACCAATATATATAACAATTTAACACACACTTAAATATCTAAATTATATACCTAAATTATAAAATTAAAATAAATTGAAAAAAAAAACCAAAAAAAACCTTCGGGATCTGTTTTGGCGGAGGAGGAGGAGGGGGCCGGAGGAGGAGGGGAAGGAGGAGGCCGGATGGAGGCCGGATGGAGGAGGAGGGGATCTGGCCAGCGCCGATTTGAGGAGGAGGAGGACGAGAGCGGCGGATTGGAGGAGGAGAGCGGCCGATTTGAGGAGCGGAGGAGGAGTTTTTGAGGAGGAGGAGAGAAAAAAGTCGGAGAGAAAGTGACTTTCAGATTTATAGCAGAAAGAATAGCCGACGATTTAGAAGATTTCGTCGGCTATTCTTTGAGAATAGCCGACGATTTAGAATATGTCGTCGGCTATTCTTTGAATGTCGTCGGCTATACTTTGGAAGATCAACAGCCATCTGATCTGAGTCATCCAACGGCGGACAATAAAAAGGCGCGGATCGCAAGAGTTTAGCCGACGAAATATAATTTTCGTCGGCTAAACGGAGAAAATAGCCGACGATTTAAAAGATTTCGTCGGCTATTCTTTGAACTTCGTCGGCTATACTTTGGAAAATCAACAACCGTTGGATATGGCTCAGATCCAACGGCGGACAATAAAAAGGCGCGGATCGCAAGAGTTTAGCCGATGACATATAATTTTCGTCGGCTAAACTGTAGGTCAAACCACTAAGTCAAACCTCTAAACGCTTAAAAACGAAAATTAGTCTAGTTAAACGACGGTTTCTGGCCTCACCTTCAACAGATAATAGTTTCAAATCAATGAGACGCAACTAATCATATAAAAATTTTACTAAATTGATTTAACGAACGTCAGGCTACCCATAGGAAAACGAAAGTAAAAAACAGTTAACCGCAACATTCGGCACACAGATTTTATCGGAATCTTGTCATTTTTCAACCGTAGACGTATTTCATTATTTCGGTCATATATTATTTCACAACATTTTTGCATTTGAAGAGTCTACGTATAGTAACTATTTGAAATTATACATTCACTTAAACACTTAGTAAACAAGTTAGTGAACATTAGTGCATATGTTCTGATTTTGAATCTAAGAGTTTAGAAAATCTATTCCAACCGTCAGATATCACCGTTAAGATTAAATACATGTATGGAAAAAAATCCAACTTCAACTGACAACGTTAAAGGCTCGATCGGAACGGTCAACCGGGTGAGTCAAACCTCTAAACGCTTAGAAATGGTAATTGGACTGTCTAAATGACGTTTTTTGGCCTAACCTTCAACAGATAATAGTTTCAAATCGATGAGATGCAACTAACCGTATACAAATTTTCCTCAAAATATTTACCGAAGGTAACGCTACCATTAGAGAAACGAAGGAATAAAACATTTGACCGCATCTTTCGACACTCAAATTTTATCGGAATCTTGTCATTTTTCAACCATAAACGTATTTCATTATTTTGGTCATATCTTATTTCACAACATTTTTGCATTTGAAGGATGAAGCAAAGGTTTATCGTTAGTGATAGAAAATGGAATATGGTCATTTTTTGTTTTTTGTTTTTTAAATTATAGCCGATGAGAGACTCGTACTCATCGGCTATTCTTTTGTCGTTTTCTGTCTAAAATAAAATATGTATTTTTCAATATTGTTATAGCCGACGAAATAACAAATTTTCGTCGGCTATTATATGAAGAAAAAAACAGTTGGCAAGGAAGTTCAAGCAAAGTTCAGTTGGCAGTGTTGTTTATCTGCACCGAAAACTGTACTCTGTCTCGAAGGACTTGAAACCCTCTGACTGAAATGAAAAAATGGATGAGTTGGTCGAGAGGATAGACTTGAATGAACGTCTTTAACCGCAACATTCGGCACACAGATTTTATCGGAATCTTGTCATTTTTCAACCCTTGAATGTATTTCATTATTTCGGTCATATCTTATTTCACAACATTTTTGCATTTGAAGGATGAAGCAATGCTTTATCGTTAGTGATAGAAAATGGAATATGGTCATTTTTTGTTTTTTTTTTAAATCATAGCCGACGAGAGACTCGTACTCGTCGGCTATTCTTTTGTCGTTTTCTGAACATCAAGAAAATAGAAACCCAGCAGTCAACATATTTCAATTTTTTTTTAAGGGGTTTGGAACCCAGCCTAGCTGGGAGGCTCATCCCCACACCCGTTCATTAGAAATTAGTGGATTACAAATGAAAGGATTTCATCATCTAAATTACTTAATCCGTCGGATTGTAATCGGAATCATCGGATGAGTCTTCTTCGGTTTCTGAATTGCTCGATAGGGGTAATCTATGTCTTTCCTCACCACTAGAGTCCTCGTTAGTTCCTTCATTTGGATCAACATCAACAAGCAGTGGCTCTTCACGTCGAATTCGCATCGGCGTGTCTAGGCGAATAAAAGAGGAGCCAGGAATACCGTTTGAATTGGGCTCTTGATACGCGGTGCCACCTTCCTCGTTCTCTTCAGCCACTCCAAGTGTAGACGCCCGGTAAATGTTGCGATGTTGGATAGTGTTGACTACTTTCCACGGGTCACCCTTGGCGAGATCATCAAGATAAAACACTTGTTTCACCCATGTGGCTAAAACGAACGGGTCATCCTCATACCATGATGTACTAGTGTTCACAGAAGTTATGCCGTATTGATCGGTTTTCATGCTCTGCGGCCGTGTGTCAAACCATCTACACTTGAAAAGGTGCACTTTCATGCCTTCCCCATAATGCAGTTCCACAACTGAATGGTGAACACCGTAATAGTCAACTCCATCATCCCCACCATGTGCCATAACCCCTGAATTTTGTGTTTTCAGTCTGATGTCTCTCTCTTCACATCGAAATAACAGACCATTCACCTTGCACGCCGCATAAACTTTTGAATAGACCGGCTTCATCGCTAGAAGTCTGAGTTCGTGCGACCAATTTGGGTGATTATCATTTTTAATAAGGTCCATCTGCAACCATCAGAATCAACTATAAATATGAATAATTATACACAATAATATATAAATACGTATAGAATAATGTTAAAGTTACGTACCCAGCGGCCGAAATACTCTGCGAATGTCCGGTTGTGGTAATCGAGATCACCTCCTACTTGTTTACAGTTTAGATGCATGTTCTTCCAAAACTGAACTTCTAAACAGTTAATTAGTACCCACCAATGTGTAATGGCTACCTCATAATCTTTCAACTTGTAGGAAACTGGCATTTTTCCACCGAGTACAACATCGTCGGAGAGTATGGAAAGATTGAACTGTGAAGTTACATCTTCCGGTATGCTTTCCTGTAACGCTCCTAAATACAGCTTCATGTAGGTGACGTACTCGTGCGCAATATATGCTTCAGCTATACATCTTTCAGGTGCAGATCTGTTTTGGACAAAATCACCATATTGTCCAAGTTGTCTATAAATCAAGTTTTTAAAGTGTTATGATAATACATTAATACTAAATCACATATATTGATGAGGAAATTAACATAAGGTGTAAAATACGTACCTTTCCATCGTATACATCCAAGTGAAGTGCACAGGACCGGTAAACAACAACTGCCGAGGAAGATAGATCATGAGGTGAGGCATGATGTCGAAAAAATTTGGAGGAAATATCATCTCAAATTTACACATGATATGAACGATGTCTTGTTGCATTTCCCGGAGGTCAGATTTTCTCACTTCCCGTGTGCATACCTTCTGGAAAAATCTTGCCAACGCTACTAACGGCTCCACAACGTGACGGGGAAGGAACGGTCGAATGAAAACAGGGAAGAGACGTTGTAGCAGGATATGATTGTCATGACTTTTCAACCCGTAAAGATTGTTGAATTGTCTGTTCACACACTTGGCTATATTTCCAGCAAAGCCTGAAGG